>PIJE02002062.1:0-14282 GCA_002895965.2 Coryphaenoides rupestris | reverse complement strand
GTGCTTCAAAGCAGCACTGAGCTATTTTCATATTCTAGACATTATTATTCTTTAATCCTTCACTCCCGAACTCCTCCTTATTGCCGCGTCGGCTCGGACAAAACTTCGTGACCTATCAGTATCTCCGTGCCACAATCACTTCACCGATGAGACTTCACAGGTGAAAATGTTCATCTCGCTCAGAAATACAGTGCTATCGTTCCCCTTTTCTTTAAAATCATCATCATACTTTTAAAAATCATATACTTAAATACCATATACTTTTTAAATATTACGGACTGCCCCCTTTTCAGGTTCGCCTTCAGCGGGACTTTCATAACTTTTTTTACTTCTTCACTGTATCTAAGCATCAAAGATAGGCATTCACATTTTGGGAACTTTTGTTTTTAATCCTCCTTCGCATGCAGGGTTACTTTTGATTATCTTTAATTCTAACTTCACTTGTTGCTGCGCAGGACCTGAGCTTAACGCGGAATTCAAAGATCCATACGTTCCGGTCCCACTGTGATCCAATTTTTCATCGTAATTTCACTTACAGTGTCAACGGTCGTCTTACGGTTTTTACCTGAATTACAGTGCATACTGCATTCACTAGCTTTATTTTGCCTGTCGCTAGTTGTCGCTAGTTCAAGCACCCGGCAGAAAGTGACGGGACGGGGGACCAATTGGAACGCCTCGCTTGCTCTTTCCCTCGGTTGATGTGTTTAGAATCAGTATTTGTGATACCCTCTCGCCATTCATAATTCATCTAAATTCATAATTATAATTCAGTTCTAAATATCGTTTCTGCTGCACGCATAATAATCATATACTAGTCATGCAAATAATATAATTGGTATCTAGAAGCTAACAGGGTAGGCTCATAACTTATCGTCAAGCATCATATCTGACCAGGGATAATAAGTCGGAGAGGTTCGGGACCGATGAGGTCGGACCGGTGTGATGAAGGTCGGACCATTGGCTTGTAAGTTGATCGCCCGTATTCAAATGGTAACTGCCACACACAAAAATGCTTATAATTACTTCTATACTCCTACATCGCTTAGGAATTGTCTCTCTAGATGCCGTTTGTGTGGCTCTCACTCTGGTCAGGATATCCAATCGGAGTCCATGTAGCACTCGCTCAAACAGGAGACAACCAAACAGGTGACCCTAGGAGTACAGTGGGGGGTAGATAAATGCCCTTAGGTTCAGAATATTATGTATAATGTGAAGCGCGGCATTTGAATATGTTGCGCGTGTTTCGATGTATCGTGTGAGCCCAAAAGCCAGATCAGGGCACATAGTGCCATTATTGAACGTATTGATAACAAGAGGGGTGTAACTAGTGTGGACAAGTGTTGAACTGGTCTGTACCAACCGCTTCTTGGCCGGCAGGTGTTGCAGATTTTTCACCTGGAATTGACACACAAGGGCCTCTAAGCCCTGTCGCGCCTGGAACTTTGAATCTGGACGCAGGCTAAATACTGTTTACCCATGTTCCATGGAAGGGTTGGTTTCAATCAGGATTGACGATAAATTGAATATAACATTTTTGCTTTGTAAATTTGTACATTTTTTATATCATTGGTTCCTATTACCTACGCATATCCCGACCCCCCACAAATCTTTAACCAGAGACATCCCTATTTATTGTGAGCTCGTCAAGTTGTAGCAATATTAAATAGATCCTCCGGCCCGTACTATTCTCACCTTCTCCATCTTAAAGTGTGTGCTTCTGCTGTACTTTACGCTCTTAAAATTAACAAGACATCTCGACCGTGGCTTGCTCCACCCCTCGCTCACTCTCCCTTCTGACATGCCGGCACACTGCCTGCTGGGAATAGTGCGATTTTATATTATCTTTAGCTTCATCACGCAAATGTTTACTCCTCCTCCTCACAGGGCGATCAGAGCTCTCTCATCTGTTCCGTCATTTGGCTGCCATCTTATTGTTATGATTTGTCTGCGTTATGAACGCAGGTCTGTCTTATTGGCTTTGGGTGATTCCTTTGGCGCCACTCTTGATTCGGCAAAAAAGGCTCCCTATTTCTGTAATATTAATCCCAAAAAATATTTTATTGTTGAGCTTTATTGGCCAGATCTTGATTAGTACTCAAGGCTATGGTGAAATGTGACTCATATACCAAAGATAAATAAATCAAAGATGGAATAATTTTGAAGAAAGATATTTGTGAATTATAATGTTTCATAAGTAGGCTCAGTTAATACATGATGGCGGAGAAAACACCCTATGAGAAAAATCTTGACTAGTGCTTACTTATGGCAACCCCACGGGGGGAGCCACTTGATTGGCTGTCAACACAAACCCAATCTCCCCAAAATGTGGTTCAAACAAACAGAAGGAACAGGAACGCAGTGCCCAGCAAAGGGGGGACCCACCGCGTGGTCGACTCAGCTCTGCAGAAATGTAGTTTTGCTTCATCTTTTTTTCCCCATTCGGAACGCACCCGCCTGCATTGCTTTGAATCACAGAATATTCCAGAATTATCATGACATTAGTTGTATAATCAGTATTATTTCATGACTTCTTATCATGTGGACCTGAGCGATATTCATCGGCATGGAATTATTGGAAAACGTGGTAATTAGGACGCAAATCGTAAAAGGATAAGCAGCAACTTTGGTTAAGTTTGAGAACGTACTCAAACGTTACTTCGTATGAACATTGGCCAATCTTTTAGCTTTTATTCACATTCTTGGTTTTAAAATAATGTTCAATCTCCTGACCACCTAATGGTTTGGAATGGTATCGGCCGAAACATCGCTTGCATTCATTTCGGTATCGAACCGCTACATTTAGCAGCACACACGGAGGTTCGGATTTGCGAGGCTCAATATTCAGTCTTAACTTGCTGTCGAAACCTTTCGAGCAAATCTGTGATCAATGGATTGGAGGAACTAAACGAGCAGAACGCCATCTCCTGGCCACGTAACCTCTCCCTGCTTCTCCTCTGCTCGATCTAATGTGTGTGTCGCGGTGTGGTGTTGTGTGCTGTTTGTGTTTGTTTCCTACACTTGTTACCCCTGCTCCCAGTTTGCTACTCGTCGCTCTACCAAGGTGAGCCTGTAGTCGATGCATGTCGTGGGTCACAAATGGAGCGACGCGCCGCAAGAAATGAACAGACCAGCTCACCACCTAAGTCTTTACACAAAAAGTTCCCTGATCCGCAACTATACTACTTTAATTAGGAAAGTGTTCTAAATGGATACCTAGATTATAATATCAGTGTACTCTAATTTTAGTTTTCCATGATTGTACGTGTGGCTCCAAGACAAAGAAACTGTTGTCTCTTTACGCGTAGCATTTTTCAGATCCGGCTGAAGCCATATGTTAAGAGTTGATAATGAAGATACTAAGGTTTATGAACTGATTATCTCAGGGACAGGCGTTACATCGCTATATATACTGTTAATTTTTTTATTTCTATACTTTTCCCAATGTTCACAATGGGGTAACACTCAGTTGTACTTGATTTCCAGTCAGGCCCGGTCCCGTGCGAGCGTAGCATTCTGAAGCCGACAGACTTTGTCGTAACACATGTCAGTGCTCGCACCTCTCGTGTGTGTAGATGGTGGTGTCAAATTGTGCAGATTTACCCAGTACTGAATGATGCATGGCGCAATAAATGGTACCAATTATCTCCCCTGCTCCTTACAGTTATGACCTTTATTGTGTGTGTGTGTTGTGTGGCACGCTCACACCCTGGAGGCGTTGGATCAACTGTGGGGGACCAACGCTCAGGATCGCCACCTTTGTGTATAATCTGTGCACCTCCTATTGTCCTGCCCTCTTGTTAATGGCGTACCATCCGTCAGGCTACGCTCCTCCGCCTTGCTTAACCTCCCTCCCTAATTTGTAAAGTTAGGACCCCCCGCACCATACAACAACCCACCACATTACTGTTGGGGTCGGTTGGCCGGTGTATGCAGTCAGCGCTTGTTCTTGGCAAACCACTGCGCGCAATTAGTGTGTGTGGGTGTGGGCTGTGGGGCTGCAAGTGTGTGTAACATGACCTGTGTTGTGGTCCGGTGCGGTCGTATGGTGGGATGAGATCACAGACCGTGGTGGTGACTGGTTGTTGGTGGGTGTTGTGTTTCTACATCTTCTAGGTGTATGAGCGAGATTGCTGACAGCAGGCCGGGTTCCTGGGCCTGCGGGACTGTGTGCACCGAACGTGTGATTGTGTAATGTCAGCAAGTAGGATTTACACCACACACACAACCACACTCGTGGGGCCTCAGCTTAGATCTTATCGGTATATCATCAAAGCTAGCCCTTGCGAATCAACACAGACAGTTTGTCGCACTCTTACTGGTCACATGAGGTATCTTAACTGTTCCGTCTAGTTATTAAAGTTCGTCATTTGCATTTAATTAATGCTTGCATCCAATTCCTGTACGAGTCGCACTAGCTAATTTGATTTTCTCTCTCCTCCAACCCTTTCTTAAATCCGTTTCTCTCTCTCTCTCTCTCTCTCGCTCTTTCACTCGTCTCTCTCCTCTCTACACTCGAATTTCATCCATATAACTTCTACCACAGTCCCACACTTTGAACTTCCTAACCGACTGTCTCACTCATCTCTCAATCCATTCTAACCACTTATACTCTCTCCATCTCAGTTCTCTCTCTCATACTCTCTCCATAGTTCTAGATATATCCGCCCACATTACATACCGCTCGAGCACCACCCACATGTCCATCTCCTCGCGCAAACTTATGTCTTCTCGACCAAGTTCAACCCCTCGGAACCATCGACACATTACTCTCACATAACTCATGACCAACCTCCTGAAGCCCAACCCCATAAAACAAGGATTCAGCGAGGAGGGAGCAGGGATTGGCCGGTGTGTCCTGTGACCTGCCTCTCACCCATCGTCGGTGCCGTCCAAGCACCCTGCGTATGCCGGCCCACTCAACTCCACCCGCGAGACCCCAGCGGGTTCAACCCGCTGCGACGGCCGCCCTGGTTCTCCAGCGGAGCGACCCCCGCCGGACGGTCCCCCCAAAGCCAGGGTGGAGTCCCCCCTTTATGCGGGATCCTCTGCAGTAGGAACACTAGCAAACCTAAAGAGAAGAGCTACACGAAATATAATCCACAATGCCTTGATGGCATAATGTGAATGGTATTTTGAGGGGTGGGCACAACGCGTGACATTGGTGATCACAGTTATGTTTGTTGCTCATTGATGAGGAATAGATCTCCAGAGTGAAGGTGGACCACGATTGATGAGTTGTTGGGAGGTTGATGTGAGGAATTTGATGAGAAAACCGTAGCATTAAATTGGAGATGCTTTATGAGTGTGAGAATTCCGTGAGTAGTGTTCTCTACAGATAGCGTCACAGGCAATAGAGGCTTAGAGAAGTAGTGATGAATTGTATAACTGACTTGTGTAGCATGGAACAGATTTTATAAAGACTATTATATATTAGATAAATTTTATTTTTTAAAAAAATGATATACCTGCACCACCTCTGTACTTCTTTTGGCAGGGTAAACGCATTTTGGAAAAAAAAGATGTGTCCCAAAGAGGGTGGTTGGAGGCCAGTGAGAATAAAGACCGGTGGGACTTATTTACAACTAAGCCGTGGACGGAACACAGAGGTTGTTGAGTAAAAAACCGAGTGTTGCTGTCTTTAAGGGTTGGAAACAAAAACTCCATTTTAACCCCACGGTGGTATGTTGTCATAGAAGGTTCTCACACACAACAAACAAATGAAGAAAAAAATGATTATAAATACCCCCAAAAATATGAACCAAGCCTTGCCCTCTGGCTTGTTTTGTGTGTGTGTGTGTGTGTGTTGGTGCTGTGTGTGTGTGTGTGTTCATCCACTTGCGCTCGCCCGTTATAATCCAAATTGAGAGAAATGTCGAAAAATTGCTTCCAGAGGCACGGACAGTCTGAATCGCATTATTGTTAATAGATTGATAAGAAATATTAATAAGAGTGGTCGTCTGCAGAATATATGTTGAAAATGTATTAACACAGGGGTACACACAGCATAACTGCATACCACACACTGGAACAAGGCATTCACCCCATCATTCCGACACTCATGAATCATCCTCACAAATCACCTCTCAGTTCAGAAAGAATGCTAGGTGGGGTTTTGTGAAGCCCTAGCTGAAGGAGGTACACAGCTCCAGATCTGTAATCTAAACACATGTACTTCGACTCGTTCAATGTGCGCTTAGCCCAGATTTAAAATCCAACCCCCCTGTCATCACCTGTAGTTGTAGTTGATTTCATGCGCTGAAGCTCTTGCATGTTGAGCTGGCATTGGAAGCCCGGGTTATGCTGGCAGTTAGAAGTCTTCATACGTCTATCTGACACCCGCCCTGAGCCCTGGCCATTGCCTATTTTGCTGCGTGACTAAACTTAGTCTCGCGCGGCAGGTCATTGGAGGGTGCATGAGGTCATTAGCGATGGCCCTCCAGCATGGCCATCATCCACATGGCCGTGTGTGGTATGACAACCACTGAGTGTTCTAACAAAGAAGCGTCTCACTTAGAGTAGCGGGGAGGCAGAATGGAGATACCTGGACGTCTCGGCTTAATTTATTAATAGGAAGTACTAATATACGTCTCAATCACACAATAACACAGTGAACTCAATCTCATTACTCGTGCTATCTTTACCGGGTGGTCCACTGCCATAAAGCGATTCTCATAAATTCAGGATGTGGATTGTATGATCCTTTGCGGTGAGCGGTGAGCTGTGATATGCCACAAAAGACCCTGATGGTTAGAAGTTGTGTGAATTGCAGTCTACATACTCACAAACCTGGATATCCCTTAACCGTAATGCGGTCTCCTTCTTTAGACGAGTTATGCAGTGTCGCTGACAATTTCACCCATTCATTACACCGACGGGCGGGCGCCGGACCATGCAAAAAAGTAACAAACCAACACGGTCAGGGAGGCAGTTAGGTTATAGTGTGTGTGTGGTTTGGTGCGTTTCTTGCGTCAGGGGGACCAACCTCCACACTTAGCTCGGAGGGGGAGCCCCAGGGGATCGAACCAGCCGACCTTCCTGTTTGCCAGACAAACCGCTCCTTTATACCTTCCCGAGCTTACTGCACGGCCCGGGTGAGACATCGTGATTGATTCAATCAATAACATTCTGATTCTATACTCTCTTCGATGGCTGGCAGTCGGTGTTGTGTTTGTGTGCTGTGTTAGGTATGGGCCTGGTGTGTGTCTGTGTGTGTTGAGTGTGATGTTGTAGTGGGTGTGTTGTGTTTGTGTGTGTGCGGTGTGTGTATTAAGGTGTGTGACTACGCCGTCGTCAGCCTCATGGCCCTTGTGTTAAGGTGTCGGGTGTTGTGTGTTGAAATCGGAGTGGCGGCGGACAACTCGGGGATTGTGTGTTGGCTTCTACATCCGTTCTGTCCTTGAGGGGTGTACTCCGAGATGGTGCGCAACAATACAACTACTCAGATTTTCCTGCACTAACTGGATGACGGCCAGTTTCTTGGCGGGTCCGAACGCGGTATTCGGGTCTGCATTCTGGTTTGTGGTTGTTTGTCTGGTGGTGGTGGTTGGTGGAGGCCGATGTGATGTATTGCTCTAATATCTTGGCTTTGTCATTATCATACAAATCTAACAGGGGGAAATATTCAATCTAATATATTCATCGTATATCTAAATTAATTGCCAAGACATTATTTCTTTCTTAAACACCGTTGAGGGATCGTTGGAGAGTATACATGAAGCTGTTTCTTTCGTAAACAACAACGTATTTACGTCAAGTCTTACTCATCTTAGCCTATTGGTTCTTTCTCCCGACGCCGGAACTGCCTCCTTCTCCTCCACTTGTTTTCATTTTCCATCGCTTCTTTTTCCGTCTCCAATCCCTCCCTCCCGTGCCTCCCTCTTGCATCCATCCCCCTCACTTCCTTCCCATCCCTCCATCCACCCCACCATCACATCCATCATTAATTCCGTTCCTACCGCAGTGCCTCACCCCATCCTTTCCATCCATCCTTCCCTTCCCTCCCTCCCTTCATCCCTTCCTCCCTTCCTCCATTCATCTCATCCCCCGTCACTTCCTTCCTCCATCCCACCCAACCACCCAACCAAACCAACCAACCAACCCTCCATCCGCTCCCCCACCCACCCAATCCACATGCTCCCTCCCCTCCACCCGTGGGCTCACCCACCGCCACCGCACCAGGAGGAGGAGTCCCTGCCGCTCCAGGTGAAGGAACCTGGAGGAGAAGCTGGAGACCCTGAAGATGAAGCGGGCGGAAGGACAAGGCGAAGCTGAAGGAGCTGGAGAACGCACAAGATTCCAGCTGAGGTAGCAGCCCTGCAGGAGTGGAGGAGCAAGATGACGGAGCAACAGGCGGAGCTGCAGAAACAGCTCAAGGAGGCTAAGAAGGTAACGCTGGCTCCAACCGTCCATTACAAATCACCACCGCCCTTTATTTAGCCCGACATTGTATCAGATTGCAGGTTATTTATCGCGATCGACAGATTATCGATTGAATTAATATTCCGTGGCGCCTGCCTGCTGTGTATAAACAAATTATAATAATAATAAAGCAATTGCTGAGTTGTAACTGAGTTGTATTTATGTTTTTATATATTTCATATTTTTTAAATAGTTTTCTGCCAGAGTTGCTCTTTGTGATCTTGTGCCTTCTTTAACTTTTTTTCTATTTGTATTGACTTCTTTTTAGATTTTTTCTTCAATTATTTATTGAAGAATTTCTTTCGGGATGAATAAAGTTTTATCTTATCTTATCTTTTTAGAAATTAATCGTGACTTTTCACAAACGGCTAAACGCAGAGGCCATAATTGCGCACATTTCGATTTTATTATGCAATTAATCGTGCGGGCACCCCACCTCCATGTCAGTCGTCGCCATGGCCATGCAACGGTAAATAACACCTTGCACCCCATTGGTCCCCGCTCTCCACCAATCAGGATGCGCGTGAGGCCCAGGAGGGCAAGGAGCACTACATGGAAGAGATGGCGGACACGGCGGACGCCATCGAGATGGCGACGCTGGACAAGGAGATGGCCGAGGAGCGGGCGGAGTCGCTGCAGGTGGAGGTGGACTCCATGAAGGAGAAGATGGAGGAGCTCTCCATGGACTTGGAAATCCTCAAGCACGAGATCGAGGAGAAAGGTGGGTGTGTAGTGTGTACTGTGTGTGTGTGTGTGTGTGTGTGTGTGTGTGTGTGTGTGTGTGTGTGTGTGTGTGTGTGTGTGTGTGTGTGTGTGTGTGTGTGTTCTCTTCTGACTCTGTCTCTCTCTCTCTCTCTGTCTCTCTCTCTCTCTCGTCTGTCCTCTCCTCTGTCTTTCTCGCTGTCATGCTCTCTCTCTGCTCGCTCTCTCTCTGTCCTCTCCTCCTTGTCTCCTCTGCTCCCCTCTGTTTCGCTCTGTCTCTGCTCTCTTTCTGTCTCTCTGTCCCTCCGTCTGTCCTTGTTCTCTGTTATGGTCCTCTCCTGTCTCCTTGTCTCTCTCCCTGTCTCTCTCCCTCTCTCTGTCTCCCTGTCTCTCTCCCTCTCTGTGTCTCTCTCTGTCTCCCTCTCTGTGTCTCTCTCTCTCTCTGTCTCTCTCTGTCTCCCTGTGTCTCTCTCCCAGGTTCGGACGGAGCTGCCTCCAGCTACCACGTCAAGCAGGTGGAGGAGCAGAACAGCCGGCTGAAGGAGGCGTTGGTCAGGTGGGTTGTAAAATATCGTGGGCGGGGCCTCTCTGGTGACGCCCACCCTTAGTGGACACGCCCCAGTCCGTTGTCGTGGTGACCAACCAACGGCTCCTCCTCCTCCCCACCAGGATGCGTGACCTGTCGTCGTCGGAGAAGCAGGAGCATCTGAAGCTCCAGAAGCAGATGGAGAAGAAGAACACGGAGCTGGAGGCGCTGCGAGGCCAGAAGGAGAAACTGCAGCAGGAGACCAAGCTGGCCGAGGCCACCATCGACGAGCTGAAGGAGCAGGTGAAGAGGAGGTGGAGGTGGTGGGAGGGGAGAGGAGGAGGAGGACGAGGAGGTGGGGGAAATGGAGGGAGGCAGGAGAGGAGGTGGTGGTGGGGAGAGGAGGTGGTGGAAGGAGGAGAGAAGGAGGTGGTGGGGATGAGGAGGAGGAGAGGATGAGGTGGTGGTGGGGGACGAGGAGTTGGTGGAGGTGGTGGATGAGGAGGAGGTGGTGCAGATGGAGGAGGAGAGGTGATGGACAGAGGAGGAGGAGGTGCTGTGGTGGAGGAGTAAGGTGGTGGTGAAGGGAGAGAGGGAAAAGAGGAGGAGGTGGGTTTGGAGGAGGTGCATGGAGGGAGGAGAGGTGATGGTGATGGAGATGGTGATGGTGGAGGGAGTCGAGGAGAGGTGAAGCCATTAAAAGTATTCGCAATGCCAAAAGAAATGGAACCAAGGGTTTAATACTTTCAATATTATTAAATCTTTGGCCATTCATCTTGAATGACTTAAGGCTGTAGCTTCTTCAGACAATGATAGAGTAGAGGACCAAAAGTCGGACAGGTTTTGCTCCTGCAGAACACGAGTCACCGGTTTATCTGCTGCTCCGAACCTCTACTCTTTTATGGTACAGTCTGTCGCCCAGGTTTTAACTTGTATGCCCTCTCTTCTCCCCCTCTCTCCTCCCCCTCTCTCCTCCCCGTCTCTCCCCCTGCAGGTGGATGCTGCCCTGGGCGCGGAGGAGATGGTGGAGACCCTGACGGAGAGGAACCTGGACCTGGAGGAGAAAGTGCGCGAGCTCCGCGAGACCGTCACCGACCTGGTCAGTCTCACTCCCTTCTTTTTCTCCTCCTTCTCCTCCTCCTCCTCCCATTTAAACATTTTTTCAACCCTTTTCTTCCTCCTCCTCCTCCTCCTCCTCCTCCGGTCGCAGGAGGCCATCAACGAGATGAACGACGAGCTGCAGGAGAACGCGCGGGAGACGGAGATGGAGCTGCGGGAGCAGGTGGACCTGAGCGGGGCCAAGGTGCGCGAGGCCCACCAGCGTGTGGAGGCCTCCCAGGAGACGCTGGCCGACTACCAGCAGACCATCAACAAGTACCGGGAGCTCACCGCCAGCCTGCAGGTACGGGGAGGTGGTGGAGGTGATGATGGGGGTGGTGGTGGGGGTTGAAAGTGGTGATGGGGGGTGGAGGTGGTGGTGGTGGGGGTTGAAAGTGGAGATGGGGGTGGGGGTGGAAAGTGGTGATGGGGGTAGAGGTGGAGGTGGAGGACCCTGGGCCTTAGAAGATCCAGGAACAGATGGACTGTGGAGAAACTAGGAACAGACACACACACACACACACACACACACACACACACACACACACACACACACACCACACACACACACACACACACACACACACACACACACAAGGTTGAACTGAACCCCAAAAATGCTTTATATTAGTACTGAAGCTTCCACTGGTAATGTGCTACTTACCATGCTAATTGTAGCATTGAACAAAAGATATTTTATCCTAATGTGTGTGTGTGTGTGTGTGTGTGTGTGTTAGGAGACCAACCGGGAGCTGACCAACGCCCAGAGCAGCGCTGAACAGGTCCAACAGGCTCCCGCCGAACTCTTCGACTTCAAGATCAAGTTTGCCGAGACCAAAGCCTACGCCAAGGTAGACACACACACACACACACACACACACACACACACACACACACACACACACACACACACACACACACACACACACACACACACACACACACACACACACACACACACACCATGGCATCTGCATACCATGAAGGTTGATTGGCATTTTTGCTGACCAATCAGATCTCCCCTTACCCAAATCACAAACTTAACTCTCTCTCTCTCTCTCTCTCTCTCTCTCTCTCTCGGGTGGACTGTATCGAGACGCGGGGGGGATGCGGAGGCTGGGGAGGGGGGTGGGGGGGGCGCTGTGTGTGTCTACTCCTCCTCCTCCTCCTCTTCCTCCTCCTCCTCAGGCCATTGAGATGGAGCTGAGGAAGATGGAGGTGTCCCAGGCCAACCGCCAGGTGTCCCTGCTCACCTCCTTCATGCCCGACTCCTTCCTGCGCCACGGGGGCGACCACGACTGCATCCTGGTGCTCCTGCTCATCCCCCGGCTCATCTGCAAGGTGTGTAATGTGTGTGTGTATGTAATGTGTGTGTGTCAGATGAAGATACTATCAAACAGCAGATGACCAATCAACAAGTTCAGAACCCGTCGTGTGTGTGTGCGTTTGACTTGAGAGCGGCAGTAGCTCAGGAGCTAAGAACGGTTGACGTTGTCTGGCAATGGTTGACGCTGTCTGGCAACAGGAACTGGTTCGATCCCCGGGGCTCCTCCCCCTCCTAGCTAAGTGGTGGAGGTGTCCCTGAGCGAGACGCCACCTAACCCTAACTGCTCCTGACGTGTTGGTTGTTACCTTGCATGGTTGGCACCGCCGTCGGTGTATGAATGGGTGAATGTGAGGCAATACTGTGAATCGCTCTGGATAAAAGCGATCCTTTTGTCGGGGGCCCAGGCGGAGCTGATCAGCAAGCAGGCGCAGGAGAAGTTTGACCTGACCGGCAGCGGCGGTGCGCTGAAGGGCCCCGAGATGCGGGGGGCGCCGGGGGAGCAGCTCAGCTTCGCCTCGGGCCTGGTCTACTCCCTGACGCTGCTGCAGGCCACCCTGCACAAATACGAACAGTAAGGCCCCACCCACCCCGCCGCCGCCGACGACGACACGATGACATCACTTCCTCATGGATCATACAGTACCCACCGATTCAAGATTCAAGAACTGACCCAAACTTACCCAAATCCTAACCCAAAGCATTCCTCCTCCCTCCTCCTCTTCCTCCCCACCTCCTCCCCCTCCTCCCTCGTCCCGTCTGTGTGTCCAGGGCTCTGGGCAGCTGTGGCGTGGACGTCTTCAAGCTGATGGGCACGCTGTACTCTGAGATGAGCGTGCACGAGCGCTCGCTGGACTACTTCATCGACCTGCTGCACAAGGACCAGCTGGACGAGACGGTGCAGGTGGAGCCCCTCACTCGGGCCATCAAGTACTACCAGGTATAGAGAGATTTATTTTTCAGTCTCCTGCTCGTGTGCAGCGGCGGCATAAACATAACTTTAAAATGGTTCTCTCTCTGGAGTTATGACGTGACTACGCCTCTCCTGCAGTAATCCTGAACCTGCCTTTTATTCTCCTGTTGAATCTCTCAGCACCTGTACAGCATCCACCTGTCAGAACACACCGAGGACTGTACAGTGCAGCTGGCTGACCACATCAAGGTAACACACACAGGCACACACACACACACACACACACGCACACGTACACACACACAGGCACACACACACGTGTAGTTTCACTCAGAAATGCATAGTTGTTACTTTTTAATGCGTGATCAACGATTCTTTTTACTTCATACTTGCTTTTTCTCGCACCTATTTACATATTTTTTGGCTTTGTCTACCGTTCTATATTTTATAAATATAAATCGTTTTTGCTGTTTGTCTTTTTTAAAGTAGTTTTATTTATTTTATTCCTGTATTGGTTTTATTGGTTTTATACACCACATTTAAAAACATTTGTATGACTTTCTGTCTATTTTGCCGCCCTTGTAAAGCACTTTGTAACGTGGATTTTGAAAAGGGTTCTATAAAGATTATTATTATTATTATTATTATTAATAAAGTGTAGGTTAAGCATCTTCTAACCAATAACACGATTAGTAAGCAACCTCTCCTACTACCACCACCACCCTCCACCACCACCCACCCCTCCGGCCGCAGTTCACCCAGGGGGCGCTGGACTGCGTGGGGGTGGAGGTGTCCCGGCTGCGGGTCTTCCTGTCCCCGGGCCAGGAGACCTTGGCCCTGCCGCTGCTGCTGAAGGACCTGGACACGTCGTGCTCCGACGTCCGCCAGTTCTGCAAGAAGATTCGGCGCCGCATGCCCGGCACGGACGCCATGGGCGCGCCCGCCGCCCTCAGCTACACGCCGGCGGTAGGACGCGTGCGCGCACACACACAAAATGCTTCACTTGTAGGGAGACTGTGGGCGGTGTGGCACTGTAGTTGGCCTGAATACGATCGTTTATTTGCTGATTAATAATCAAATATCCATGATAAACGTGTGTCTGTCTGTGTCTCTCTCTCTCTCTGTGTGTCTCTCTCTCTCTCTGTGTCTCTCTCTCTCTCCCAGGTGTCTCAGACTCTCTCAGAGTGCCGTCGTCAGCTGACCCGGGTGGTGGCGGTGCTGCAGGAGGTAGCGGCGGCCGGCGCCCAGATGGTGGCGCCGCTGGCCGAGCAGGACGGCCTGCAGGCCATCAGGCTGGAGGA
>PIJE02002061.1:72788-85810 GCA_002895965.2 Coryphaenoides rupestris | reverse complement strand
GAGGAGTGTGACGAAGCGGGGCGCTGTGTGTGCCGCCAGGGGGTGGAGGGGCCGCGGTGCGACCGGTGTCGACCCGGACTCCACGCCTTCCCCCACTGCCAGAGACCGGGTGAGAGAGCCGGTCCAGACCACCTGCATTGGACCACTGGACACTACAGACCACCACTAACACTGACGACAGTACAGACCACCACTAACACTGACTACACTGCAGACCACACCACCAACACCACACTACAGACCACCACTAACACTGACTACACTGCAGACCACACCACCAACACCACACTACAGACCACCACTAACACTGACTACAGACCACACCACAAACACTGCACTACAGGCCACCACACTGACCACACCACCAACAGTGCAAACCTCACCACCAACACTACACTACAGACCACACCACCCATATACTACAGACTACCACCAACACTACACTACAGACCACACCACCAACACTACACTACAGACCACACCACCAACACTACACTCCACACCACCAACACTACAGTACAGACCACACCACCAACACCATCCTACAGACCACACCAACACTACACTGCAGACCACCACAACACTCACTACAGTACAGACCACACCACCAAAACTGCAAACCTCACCACCAACACTATATTACAGACCACACCACCCATATACTACAGACTACCACTAACACTACACTACAGACCACACCACCAACACCACACACTACAGACCACCATTAACACTGACTACCACCAACACTACACTATAGACTAACACTACACTACAGACCACACCATCTGTACACAGGTTAAACCAGCCATCACCACACACACTCAGGAGAGCTCTGATTTGTCAGTATCTTCTACATGCTCCGTCTACAACAACTACAACTTCACAATTAACTGTAAATTAAACTTTACAAACATCTACCTGTTACCCCTTTTCCACCAACGTGAACCGAGAGCTGGTTCTGGGCTGGTGCTAGTGCCAGTTCGGAGTTGGTTCAACTTAAGAACCGGTTTGCTTTTCCACCGGCTAGAGAGCCAACCTGCCCCCACGTCATTACGTCACTGTAAGTCTGTATAAGTCTCCGTCTTCCCAGCAACGCGAGCACAACAAGAACAATGGCGGACTACATCGCGATACGAGTGATCTTGTTTTTGTAATTGTATATTTTGTTACTACCTGTTCTGTCATAACTCAAATAAAAACGGAATCTTATTTGTTTCTTATTTGGTGCTCCGTTAATTCGTGGTTCTGATGGGGGGGGGGGGTGGTGCTCCGTTAATTTGTGGTTCTGATGGGGGGGTGCTCCGTTAATTCGCGGTTCTGATGGGGGGGGTGCTCCGTTAATTCGCGGATCTGATGGGGGGGGGGGTGCTCCGTTAATTTGCGGTTCTGATGGGGGGAGGTGCTCCGTTAATTCGCGGTTCTGATGGGGGGGGAGGTGCTCCGTTAATTTGTGGTTCTGATGGGGGGGAGGTGTAAAGTGCAAGCAGATAATTTGTCTCCTCCACGGTCCACTGCTGCTTATTTTTCACTTCCATTGTCGGGGTTTGTTGTGAAATGGAGCCCAGAAAGTTTTTTGCGGATTTAGCTAGGACTTGCTAAGCCCGCCCCCAGCCACTGACGTAGTCGGTTCTTAGTCGGTTCTTAGTCTGGCCCAGCAAAGAGTTGGGGCCAAGAACGAACCAGTTTTCCTGGCCGAGAGCCGGTTCTTTGGCTGTCGAAACAGGAAGAACTGGTTCGTTTTAGGCTCTGGCTCCGAACCGGCCCTGAAAATGCCTTGGTGGAAAAGGGGCAACTGGTGTGTGTGTTGGAGGATCCCAGAAAAAGCCACTTCATGTGGCAAATGTGGCACGAGCTCTGGCCTCACTGATCAACATGTCTCCTGTGTTGTGTGCAGAGTGTGACTGCGACTACCGCGGGTCAGTCAGCGAGGAGTGTGACGCGGCGGGGCGCTGTGTGTGCCGCCAGGGGGTGGAGGGGCCGCGGTGCGACCGGTGTCGACCCGGACTCCACGCCTTCCCCCACTGCCAGAGACCGGGTGAGAGAGCCGGTCCAGACCACCTGCATTGGACCACTGGACACTACAGACCACCACTAACACTGACGACAGTACAGACCACACCACCAACACTACACTACAGACCACCACTAACACTGACGACAGTACAGACCACACCACCAACACTACACTACAGACCACACCACCCATATACTACAGAACCACCAACACTACACTACAGACCACACCACCAACACTACAGTACAGACCACACCACCAACACTACACTACAGACCACACCACCATCACTACAGTACTGACCACACCACCAACACGATAGCACAGACCACAACACCAACACTATACTGCAGACCACCACTAACACTGACTACAGTACAGACCACACCACCAACACTGCAAACCTCACCACCAACACTATATTACAGACCACACCACCCATATACTACAGACTACCACTAACACCACACTACAGACCGCACCACCAAAAGTACAGTACAGACTACCACCAACAATACACTATAGACTAACACTACACTCCGGCCCCCACCACCAACACTACACTACAGACCACACCATCTGTACACAGGTTAAACCAGCCATCACCACACACACTCAGGAGAGCTCTGATTTGTCAGTATCTTCTACATGCTCCGTCTACAACAACTACAACTTCTCAATAAACTGTAAACTAAACTTTACAAACATCTACCTGTTACCCCTTTTCCACCAACGTGAACCGAGAGCTGGTTCTGGGCTGGTGTTAGTGCCAGTTCGGAGCTGGTTCAACTTAAGAACCGGTTTGCTTTTCCACCGGCTAGAGAGCCTCGAGAGCCAACCCGCCCCCACGTCATTACGTCACTGTACGTCTGTAGAAGTCTCCGCCTTCCCAGCAACGCGAGCACAACAAGAACAATGGCGGACTACATCGCGATACGAGTGATCTTGTTTTTGTAATTGTATATTTTGTTACTACCTGTTCTGTCATAACTCGAATAAAAACTGAATCTTATTTGTTTCTTATTTGGTGCTCCGTTAATTCGCGGTTCTGATGAGGGGGGAGGTGCTCCGTTAATTCGCGGTTCTGATGGGGGGGGGAGGTGCTCCGTTAATTCGTGGTTCTGAAGGGGGTTGGAGGTGCAAAGTGCAAGCAGATAATTTGTCTCCTCCACGGTCCACTGCTGCTTATTTTTCACTTCCATTGTCGGGGTTTGTTGTGAAATGGAGCCCAGAACGTTTTTTGCGGATTTAGCTAGGACTTGCTAATCCCGCCCCCAGCCACTGACGTAGTCGGTTCTTAGTCTGGCCCAGCAAAGAGTTGGGGCCAAGAACGAACCAGTTCCTGGCCGAGAGCCGGTTCTTTGGCTGTCGAAACACGAATAACTGGTTCGTTTTAGGCTCTGGCTCCGAACCGGCCCTGAAAATGCCTTGGTGGAAAAGGGGCATGTGTGGTGTGTGTGTTGGAGGATCCCAGAAAAAGCCACTTCATGTGGCAAATGTGGCACGAGCTCTGGCCTCACTGATCAACATGTCTCCTGTGTTGTGTGCAGAGTGTGACTGCGACGACCGCGGGTCAGTCAGCGAGGAGTGTGACGAAGCGGGGCGCTGTGTGTGCCGCCAGGGGGTGGAGGGGCCGCGGTGCGACCGGTGTCGACCCGGACTCCACGCCTTCCCCCACTGCCAGAGACCGGGTGAGAGAGCCGGTCCAGACCACCTGCATTGGACCACTGGACACTACAGACCACCACTAACACTGACGACAGTACAGACCACACCACCAACACTACACTACAGACCACCACTAACACTGACGACAGTACAGACCACACCACCAACACTACACTACAGACCACCACTAACACTGACGACAGTACAGACCACACCACCAACACTACACTACAGACCACCACTAACACTGACGACAGTACAGACCACACCACCAACACTATACTACAGACCACCACTAACACTGACTACACTGCAGACCACACCACCAACACCACACTACAGACCACCACTAACACTGACTACAGACCACACCACAAACACTATGCACTGCAGGCCACCACACTGACCACACCACCAACAGTGCAAACCTCACCACCAACACTACACTACAGACCACACCACCCATATACTACAGACTACCATCAACACTACACTCCAGACCACACCACCAACACTACACTACAGACCGCACCACCAACACTACACTACAGACCGCACCACCAACACTACACTCCAGACCACACCACCAACACTACACTACAGACCGCACCACCAACACTACAGTACAGACCGCACCACCAACACTACAGTATAGACCACACCACCAACACTACCCTACAGACCACACCACCATCACTACAGTACTGACCACGCCACCAACACGATAGCACAGACCACAACACCAACATGTCTCCTGTGTTGTGTGCAGAGTGTGACTGCGACTACCGCGGGTCAGTCAGCGAGTGTGATGCAGCGGGGCGCTGTGTGTGCCGCCAGGGGGTGGAGGGGCCGCAGTGCGACCGGTGTCGACCCGGACTCCATGCCTTCCCCCACTGCCAGAGACCGGGTGAGAGAGCCAGTCCTGACCACCACTACCTCCATCACCACCACCATCACCAACACTACACTACACTACAGACCACACCACCAACACTACAGTACAGACCTCACTTACAACTACAATTAAAACCTATTCTTTCCCTGCTGCTATGGTCTGCAATGTAACCAACAAAATAATCCCACAACTAATATCTGGACATCCAAAAGTAAACAAAGTGATCATCCATGGGGGAAGCAGTGACATCGGAAAGGAGCAGTCTGAAATCCTGAAGGACGATTTTATAGAGCTGTTCAACAGTCTTGCTAAGTTTGAAGTTCAGTCCTTTGTCAGAGGGCCATTGCCTACGGTCGGAAAAGGAATCACAAAGTTTAGCAGGCTACTTGGACTGAATACCTGGCTGTCCAAAACGTGTAGCCTCGGAGGGATCCACTTCATTGATCATTTTAATCTGTTCTGGGGACACAGACACCTGTTTAGAGCAGATGGCTGTCATCCCAACAGGTCTGGTGGGAAGCGACTGTTGGAAAATATTCTCTTTGTCCTTCAACACCCTTCTGCCTTTGGATCTGAGGCCGTGCCCGTAGACACGCATTCCACTTGGCAGTCTCTGACGCTGGAGGAAGATGTTATGACGAATCTGGATAAGCCTGCAGATAACCAGCCTCGACCACCGTCATCTCATCTGCCCCCCCCCCACATGCTCCGCCTCCTCTGGATCCGCCCATGGACACAACCAGCCTCCCTCACCTCACACTCCCCCGTCCCCTACCCCTATCATCCTCACCACTTTCACTCACCCCATCCCCTGAACTGCACCGTCTCCCTCTTGTACTCAACTCCCTGCGCCTCCTCCCTCTCCTTGGCCACTCCCTCCCTCCCTCCCTCCCACTACCCTGGCTGCCTGGGCCCCTGGACCCACCCGCCGGCGCCCGACATCCCTCCCTCGGCCTCCGCTGGCTGCTTCCAGCACAGTTTGTCCCACTAGTTGCGCTAACAAAGATAGCACATGATGTGTTCAGGATCCTTGTCTCTGTTCAGATAGCACTCAGCACTCCGGACTGCCCCGATATTAGGCTGGGATCTGGTGATTATCATCATTGTGACCCCCAATATTCCTGTCGGAACAGAAAAGTATCTTCAACCCGCACTGTAAACTTAGCTAATCTGATTCCTGTTCCTCTTCATCTCCGACGTGACCTGGAAAATGTCTGGAGCACACTAAACTCGGCGTCATTGAATGTCAGAAATGAGAATTCATGATTTGATCATAGAGAACAAAGTTGATTTGATGTGTTTAACTGAAACTCAATTTCAATTTCCCATCAATTTCCCAATTTCAATGTTTTTAACTGAAACCCAATTTAAAAGTGACGAGTGAGGTCAGAGTAGGTAAGAAATGAGGCCGTTCACAGGCCACCAAAATACTCAGCAAACTTCTTTAATGAATTTCCAACACTGATCTGTGTTGTGTGCAGAGTGTGACTGCGACTACCGCGGGTCAGTCAGCGAGGAGTGTGACGCGGCGGGGCGCTGTGTGTGCCGCCAGGGGGTGGAGGGGCCGCGGTGCGACCGGTGTCGACCCGGACACCACGCCTTCCCCCACTGCCAGAGACCGGGTGAGACCATCACCACCACCACCAGCACCATAATGTACAACGAACTAAATACAGCAATTGAATATTTTCAAAGTAAACCAAAAGGAAAAGAGTATGCACATGACAATACGGTACACGCAGAGAGTCAATGGGTGGTCCGGGGGCTTGTAAGATAAGATAAGATAGAACTTTATTCATCCCGAAGAAATTATTTTCCCTGAGGTTGCTAATAACCCAAAACATAAAAACATGTACAGTGAATAAGACTAAAAGATAAATATAGGTAAGATATTTAATAAACAAAACAATTTGGCAATGGTATTGAGAACAATGGCATTGTACAGATAAATAAACACACTGACTGGGACTTTGTCTGCCAAATAAAATGCAATCACATTAGATTGAAGACTCTCCCTCCCTCTCCCACTCTCTCTCTCTCCCTCTCTGTCTCTCTCTCTCCCTCTCTCTCTCTCTCTCTCTCTCTCTCTCTCTCTCTCTCCCCCTCCCCCTCCCTCCAGAGTGTCGATGTGATGGGGCTGGGGCGACCGACCCCGCCTGCGACCCCAGCGGCCGATGCCACTGCCTCGGCAACTACGGCGGCGAGCGCTGCGATAGCTGCGCTCAGGGTTACTACGGTTACCCGGACTGCGCTGGTGAGTTGCCCGTCCCCTTCCCCCCCACCCCCCCCCACCCCGACTCCTTCCTTCACCCCCCCCCCCCCCCCCTTGTGCCCCATCCTGGTCACTTGTGCACACCTCACTCCTTTCTGACCTGTTGCTGGCGGTTAGGTAAACATAAAGACATGATGAACATGATGTGCAGGGACTCACCGTGGGCCCATTCCCAGGACTCTGCAGGGCAGAAGCAGAATTCCTAAATACTAAATACTCAGTGTATTCCTAAATACTGCGCTGTCATCTCATCCATGTTGATTTACTACGCGTTTCATGCAACCATGACATGAGGGTTTTTATTACAGAAAGAGAGAGAGAGTGAAGTGAGAGAAGAGAAGAAAGAGAAAGAACTCTGACTCTACTGACTTTTACTCCACCACACAAACACATTTCACTACATAGTGTGCAATATAATAATAATCCCCAACACACATGCACGCCAAGTCGAGTCAAGTCAATGTCATGAGTCCCAGTGACTGAGTGTCTGAGAAGGCTTCTGCACCCTCACGTGTATTCCCTCCTGCCACGACGTCCTTCCGCCCTCTGCACCTCCAGCCTGCCAGTGTTCACCGGAGGGCTCCTACGGGGACTCGTGTAACCCCATGTCGGGCCAGTGTCTGTGTAACCCCGGGGTGGCCGGCCAGAGGTGCGATCGCTGCGCCGGCTGGGGGCTCCAGTTCCCGACTGCTCAGGTAATCCCACCACCGCCACCACTGACCTAGTTTACAGCCGGGCCCCCGACCGACAGCCATGTGTCCTCATAAACCATAACCGTGATGGTGACGTCTCATTAGGTAAAGAGGCTACACGGCCGCATGATCCCGTCTTTGAGTGGGCCACAAGTGGAACTCGTTGGTCCTGTGTAGATCAATTGTCAGAGCATTGGCATTAATACTGCCAGGGTTAAGGGTTTGAATCCTCTAGCCCCGTATTGTAAGCCTCCACTAAATGGCATTATGCGACATTTTGGACGTCCTCTTTTAATTATAAAATGTTCGATTGGAATATTTATGATATTCATATTTTATTTATCCATCTGCTTGAACTTGCCGTCCATTATGGGTCACATGGTCTCATCCTCTCTCTTTACACCCGACTGTTTTTCTCCAGCCTCCATAAGCCGGTGTAATCCCGCGGGGTCAGAGGTCACCAATCCTCAAACGGTAGGCCTATTAATATCTGCCATTAATCACGCTTTGTGTTATGAGTTGCCAGAGTTACAGCTCAGGCAACACATGCCGGCGGCCCAGCATATGGGTGTGGACTAACACACATCTGATAAAAGTGCAGTGTTCCCAAACCTTCATCCGGCTCAGTACCAGAAGGGCTAGCTGCTGTTTATCTGGAAGTAATCAAAGAAGGAAAGCAGGCTTCCTGTTACCATTTTGTAAAATCACAACATACGTGTTAGTTCCTGAGTATTTCTGGCTAATTTTGGCTACCTAATTTTAGAAGGACACCACTACTGTAAAACTTTTAATTTCCCAAAATGCTATGGCTCAATTTGCGAACATTGACAACTTTTTTGTGTATAAAGTGATAATTGCCAATATTTTGATTGCGATTATTCATTGTGATTAACAGAGTATCGATTAAATTATCGAACTACATCAAGTGCATATTGCCATATATTTAGCAGCCATGATTCCTCAGATTGCGCATGGACAGACTCAAGCATCGTTAATGGCAATGCCTGTGATTCGTTAGAGCACTTTTTTGCTGAGTTCTAAAATGTATAAAACCGTTTTATAATTAAAACTGTTGCATGATTAGATGTACACATTAGTTTTTCCTCTTATTATATGACATTATCTCTCTTTTTTGTATTTTCTGTCATTTTATGAATGCATTAATTGCATCCAATTTGCTAATTTGGCAGATGCTCAAGACGTGATTTCGATTAATATGCAAAAGAAAAAACCTGTTCAGCCGTACGGTCCAGAGTCATATCATGGCCATGTGACCAGTTTCCTTCCTTCCTCCTCCGGCAGGGCTCTTGCCGCTGCCTAGCCAACGTGGAGGGGCCCGTCTGTGACAGGTGCAAACCTCTGTACTGGAAGCTGACCACAGACAACCCCCAGGGCTGCACAGGTAGGAGACCAACAGCCCCATGGAGCCGTCACTGGGAGGGGGGGTCTGCATTCAGGGGCTCCAAAGAATGGAACACCTTTGTCAAGATACTGGATACTGCAGAAGTTTAGAAGCCGAATGAGACGCTTTTGAACTTAAAATTACCCCCCCCCCGGTGCCGTCTTCCACACCCAACTCTAATGGGAATCATTTATACTTTAAAGGGAAAATAAGAGTTCCGGAAGTTCTTTTGGGAAGAGTCCACAGTTTCCCCAGTTAGCATTTCCTCCTTAGCTGTTGTGTTCCCGAACTGGTTTATTTTGTCCAGCTGCGCTAAGCTTCAGTAGCACTCGGTAGCGGTGCAGACGCTAGCTCTTGGCCCCGCCCCCACTCACCCAGGAGCGGGATGTGTCAACATACCCCTGTCAACAGGTCCCACATCCGCCTGCCTCTTCCTCACCGGGAGAGCCGATTGTGGGGAGGGGGGGGGGGTGGGGGTGAAACAAACTCACATGCTAATACAGGCAGCACACACTTGCGGGCTGGTTTCCACATAGAGCTGGCATTCCCGAGACTCCTGGGAATGAGGGAAATAGGCGGGAAAAGAAAATGGTGCTTTTGCTCACATCGGGAAAACGAGGCAATGTTTTCCCTCAACAACATCAACAACGTTATCGACAACGTAATTGTCAACGTTATCGGCAGCGTTATCGGCAACATTATCGACAACGTTATCGACGACGTTATCGACGACGTTATCGACGACAGAAACAGAAAAAAAAAAGCAGCCATTAGTGTGGCGTTCGTCATCTTATCTTCACGATGTTCAAGAAAATAATAATGAGTCGCAAAAACGCGGGAGCCGGCTGCCGTTACGCAGGCAAGGCCCGGTGAGGGAGAACAGCCCTGGGCTTTGTCTGGAGACCGGTCTACGGTTACACAGCTCTGCCGCACCGAGCGCTGCAAGAATGTTATCACCGGCAGCCTGTCAGGAGCTCCAGGGCGGACGCAACAGGAAAATGAGACATGGTTTTTAATATCCCAGGAATGCCCTTCTGTGTGTGTGTGTGTGTGTGTGGCTGACTGTGGCCCCGGAGTTTGCGCGTTTAAGCCCCGTTTTGATTTTATTGTGCTGTTTTGGTTGGGGGGGCGGCGGTGTGTGTGTGTGTGTGTGTGTGTTGTGGGTGTTGTGTGTGCGAAAGTGAGGGGACTCACTCTAAAACCGCCTCCGGAGGGACTTTGATGTGCAGGGGGGAGGGGCCAGGCGGTTTTGTGATGCCGCCTTTCACCCGTGAAAGTCTGTAATCAGACACCCATTCACGGCAGAAGGGCCGCCGGATATATTTTTCTTACTCTCTCTCTCCCTCCTCTTTTTTACCTCTCTCTCTCTTATCTATCTCCTCCCTCTCTCTCTCTCTCTCTCTCTCTCTCTCTCTCTCTCCTCTTTCTTACCCCCCCCCCCCCCAGAGTGTACATGTGATCTGAAGGGGACCCTGAGCGGGGTGGGGGAGTGTCAGCAGGTGAGTCTCCCTCTCTGGTTATGTTCAAGAATTGAATATATACTATACTTTACTATAACATGCCAGCCATTGGTTTGATACTTAATGGCAAAGTGAACGGCAAAATAAATACATAGATTAGTTAAATAGACGAACACATGAGTACACAAACATATAAATCCAAGATATTTTCTGGGAATGTCATCACATCAGCATTTAAATAAAATGTCAAAAGGGAAATTGTGGTGGAAATTCAAGTAATAAAGAAAGATATTTTTCATTATACGTTCACAACAATGTTACAGGCAGATCGGAGCGATTTGTCTCCCTCTAAACAATCATTTATCGGCCCTCCAGACACATCATAATAGTTTATTAGAATGTACATAAACAACGTAACGGTTACTATGGACACAGATGGTTCCCCAAGGCCTATAGAACTATCAGTGTCTGCCGGTCACAAAAGAGCAGACAGTCGGGCCGTCTGTTGTCCAAGGCTAGGAGAGGATGGAAGTCCTGTGTCTGTATTTAAATGCCCTTTCATTCTTATTTGCACAATACTGCATCAGACCCCACTAATACCTTCTGGGCTCATCCTCTTCCAGACCAGCGGACAGTGTCCCTGTAAGCCGTACACATGCGGCCACTCCTGCAACACCTGCAAGGAGGGCTTCTACCTGCTGCAGAAACGCAACTACTTCGGCTGTCAAGGTATACGAATGCTAATGCGCTTTGACAAGTCTTAACAGCGCTCGCCGCCGCCGCGAAACATAACAGAGAAGCCTGCCTCGTGAGCGACGCCCCCCGGGTTGTGAAGATTTAATTTGAAAACGGCATTGACTACTCTTTGGAGTGACATCTTATCAATAATATCGCTGCTGGTGCAAAATAAGCATCGAGATATTTAACACAGCGGCGTTTGAAGTGTGTTTTTTGTGTTGGACATAGCAACTAAGGAATGACCTCACAGCATAACCAACGTAGGAAAAAGTAAAGAGATGATTGTGTAGAGTGTAAGCATTAAGAGATAAGGTTCCTCAATAAATATACAAGCGGCCAGTAATTAACTATTAATGAACCATTCCAAGACCATTTACTCTAATCTCGTTTGATTATCCATTATCTAATAAGGAACTTTCTTTCCTTTCCCCTGATAGGCTGTGAGTGTGATGTGGGCGGAGCTACTGGCATGGCCTGTGACTTTGGGTCGGGACAGTGTCACTGTCGGAAGAACGTCGTTGGCCGGAACTGTTCCCAGTAAGGATTAGCTTTGTTTCATGATGTCACATTTGGTCATCCCGACCAGAATCAGAAGCTTTATTGCTTTCGTTTTTACAAACAAGGAATGTGGTTTTGGGAATTTGGTGCATAACATTGAACATTAAACAGAAGATAATAATAAAGAAATAAAAAAAATAAAATAGTATATATATAGATATATATATATATATAAAAAGATAAGAAAAAATAAGCAATAAAATAGTGCAATTTAAAGAAAAGATGTTCGTTAATGTAACGCAATAGTGTCCATGGTGTAGTAACAGTAGTATCAGCATTGTTTAGCATATTGTATGTTGTTAGATGTTGGTAATACACTAAGAACGGCATGTCTGCTCTTATCCCAGCTATTATGCAGGCAACCTAGCAGTTATGAAACTCGTTCTATTAGCCTCGCAACTATGAATGGTTGAAACCTGCTCTATTCTTATCTTTATGTACCACAGTGATATATTGCTGTCTCCTTCAACAAATGTACTCTTTGTAAGTCGCTTTGTATAAAAGCGTCTGCCAAATGCCCTAAATGGAAATGTAGTATCATCACCACCTCGTGACTCTCGGTCCTTAATATCCATTGCGGTGTGTCTCTCAGGCCGGCGCCCAGCCACTACTTCCCCAGCCTGCACCAGCTGAAGTTTGAGGTGGAGGACGGCGTCACCCCCAACGCCAGGCCGGTGCGCTTCGGCTTCGACCCCCGGGTGTTCCCCGGGTTCAGCTGGAGGGGCTACGCCGTGCTCTCCCCCGCACAGGTGGGTTGGGTGTGCATGTGTGTGTGTGTGGCAGGAGGGGGTGAACGGTTCTGGTGTTCAGTCCACCATGTTGTCTACACATACCTACACATACCTACAGATGTCTTCATAACATTCATGTGAAGTCAATCATTTTGTGTTTTTTCAGTGACTAAATTAAGGGAATGGAGGAATTGTATTTACTTCAGGGTGCATTCATAATCGTGGCACTCTGTATGTGATCAGATCTGACCAGCTTAGCAATATTGGCAATATCAAAAACCCCTTTTTTTCTCCTGATGTATCTGCCACCCGTCTCTTCTACGTTTCCCTCTTCGCTGACCTTCCAACATGGCGGGCTGTGGTGGCAGCAGCGCTGCGAGCTATTCTTCTTCTTTTTCTTCTTCTTCTTCATCTTCTTCTCCTCCCAGCGTTTTCTATGACTCTTGTCTGTCTCTCCTCAGCCAGAGGTGATCCTACCGCTGGCCGTAGGCTTCCCTGGCCCTTTCCTCCTTGTAATGCGCTACGCCGCCGCCCACCAGGGGGCAGAGCGGCTCCGAGCCCGGGTGCTGGTGGTGGACGAGGCGGGCGC
>PIJE02002061.1:15288-67788 GCA_002895965.2 Coryphaenoides rupestris | reverse complement strand
TCCATACAATGCATCTCAGGCATGTCTATAATCGAGTTTTTCATTTTTCAACGCTCTCCTGCAGACCAAAATGTTTTTTTTAATTTACATTTACATTTACATTTAGGGCATTTGGCAGACGCTTTTATCCAAAGCGACTTACAAAGAGTACATTTGTTGAAGGAGAGGCAGCAATATATCACTGTGGCACCTGAAGATAAGAATAGAGCTGTTTTCGAGCGTTCATATTTACGAGACGAGTTTCATAATTGCCAAGTTGTCTGCATAAGTAGCTGGGCAGGCGTGCAATTCTAAGCACGCTACAACATCTGAGAACGAACAACAATGCTAAGTGCCATTAATAAGTGTTAAGACATAACAGACTTAACACTTATTAATTTGATTTCATATTGAATTGTCACCCCCCCCCCCTGCAGTTTCCTGTGCCGGAGCGTGGCGGTGGACAGCGGCGGCCGGGTGGCGTTCCTGCAGCTGGAGCACCGCACCGAGGTCCTCCTGCAGGCCTCTACCGCCCACTTCCTGCTGGTGAGACCCTCCACTCTCACTCTCCGCTCTCATCAATAACCTGCTGTGGTTGTTGTTACTTGTCTCTCCCTCCAATTTAAAGAGCTTTATTGGCATGGGAAACGTACATTTACATTGCCAAAGCGAGTGGTAAATAAAAAGTATACTACACACACACTCTCTCTCTCTCTCTCTCTCTCTCTCTCTCCTCTCTCTCTCTCTCTCTGATCTCTCTCTCTCTCTCTCTCGGTCTCTCTCCCATCTTGCCGCCGCTCCGCCGCAGCTGGTCCTCCGCACCTTCGATCCTCCTCGCGTTTCTGTCGTACCCCCCCCCTCCCGCTGGCGTGAGATCCTGTTCCGCATCCGTTCCTGGCCCGTCCTCGAGACTCTACCCTGACTTGCGCCTCCTCTCTGCCCTCTTCCCTCTCCCGGGTGCAAGCGGTCTTGACGAGACGCTCTATTGAGAATGGGAAGTACTGCGTAGCAGAACTGCATACCCCGTGACCAAGATAGGCGCCCAGGTGGGTAGAAATAAAAGACCCATGAGAATGCACCAACTAGATACTCAAGGTGACGCAAGGAACGAGGATCTGAAGGAGGGGTATAATATCAGTGGTTAAAATGTACCCCAGAGTTGACCTAAACAACTAGGCCCAGAAATAGACCTATGACGTGTCAATCATCTCAATCTCGTCCTCTCCTCGGGCTCTCTCCCACCCTCAAAAATACCCTGTTGTCGTGGCCTAATTGCCTTGTGCGTAGTTGCACTTGTATGTTCTTGGTAAATATATATTTCATTATAAGAGTAGTTCTCATTACCAAAAGTAATTTGTACACTCTCTGTTAAGTGGTTCAATGATTATAGACGACCCAAATTACGACTGAGATTCCTTTTTTGCGCACTTAGGACAAAAACTCAGAGTTACTGTTCTAGATTCTGAAGAACCACTGCCAGTCTCTAGCAATACCGACTCAATAAACCTAGATTGTGTTGGGTGCTTCATTGTTGCGATGATTCTAAACTTCCTTTGGAGGAGATCTAATGAAGCTTATGATAGAATACAGTACATCACTGAGTTTGTGTGTGTGTGTGTGTGTGTTTGTCCTCTCTCAGTTTAAAGTGTATGCGGTGCCTGCAGAGGACTTTTCCATGGACTACGTGCGGCCCAAGGTCCTCTGTGTGTCGGTCCATGGTCGCTTCACAGAAGACAGGTACGTCCCGTTGTCTCCGTTTGGAGAATTTACAAAATAGACACACAATCTTGATTCTACAGCTGTTTTTTGTAGAGATTTACAATTGTGTCAGGCCCTGTAAGGCCTAAGTTAATTATAAAGGACCCAAAAGCAGACTCGGTAAACAAAACGGATGACTTTGTTATTTAATGTACAAATAAGAATTGAAAACATGGACTGGAAAATGGCATTGGACAGGACTCAAAGACAAACATGGACTAGGAATTGGAGGTACTGGGCCGGACTGTGACAAACTGAAATAAGAGATATAAGCAATTTGAATGGAGATTCAAAGTACTCATGTTCACAAGGCCATTGATTTTGTTAAATATAGAAACTACAACTAAACTAAAGATTTTCTCGTGCTCAAATAAAAAGAAAATAGGATTCTGCACTCCTATAATAGCAAAACACTGCACCATGCGATGGGGAGATCTGAAAATGGTTACGCTTGGGTGCTGACACTTTAAGAGAAGTTGTCTCACATAATCTCAGTCGAATAGCGATTTGACAACTTGCCGTTGTTATTGTTTGGAAGGGCACATGCACATCTGTATTGCAGCCAGGTGTGAGTGCATGCATTCCTACCTCTCTCTCCGCTCTCTCTCTCTCTCTCTCTCTCTCTCTCTCTGTCTCTCTCTCTCTCTCTCTCTCTCTCTCTCTCTCTGTCTCTCTCTCTCTCTCTCTCTCTCTCTCTCTCTCTCTCTCTCTCTCTCTCTCTCTCTCTCTCTCTCTCTCTCTCTCTCTCTCTCTCTCTCTCTCTCTCTATATTTTAGTTCATTTTATTTCAACACCATATTGCAACTGCACACAACTTTATTGACAAAGTATTCTACAGCGCTGCTTCAAACGCATATCTGACCACTTTCCCTCCTTCCACATTAGCCTACGACCCTGTTGGCCAACCGGCTATTAGCCAGCGTGTATTTTGTGAAAGTCAACGAGTGTATTTTGAGCAAATGTTTTACGTCAAGTTAAGTAACGCCTGTTGTTACTCTGCAATGTGCCACTGCTGTTATTACAGAGCAGTGTTTCCTCTGTACATGCACCAGCAGTGGCACAGCACCCCCACTGGATTCCTAGCGTCACTGCATTCAGCCATGCAAACATTTTTATGTAAAATAAGATTTTTTCATTTTTATTATTGAAGTGTAACATTACAAATGCTATTTGTTTTATTAAAACAAATAGCATTAAAAAGATATATCATGCAGGGTTCTCCCGAAACAATGTAATCGTGGCATTGTGCCACCATGAGAATGTGAATTAGATCATTCAGATTAATCCGGAAGCATGCATGCGTACCTATGCAACCTATGTACTCCTGTACATTCACACAAGACCTGCCGTACCCGATTGGACGCCAGGACTCATTATGGGATTACGGGCAGACGAATGCCGTTTCTTACAGTAGGTCGCGACCTCTGCGCGGCAACTGACCCACCCCCATCCCCCCCCCCCACCCGCTAATGAGTCACATTGTTCTGTGGTGCCATATAGCCAAGCAGGCTTTAACTCACACCCGGGCTGCCATGTCGGGTCTGCGTTCACAGTCAGTACTGCGTCCCGCGCCGCTTCACCCGGCCGCCATCGGCGTGGGTCCTGGACGCGGCCCGGGACGGTCGGACCACGTCCTCCCCGGGCTCGGCGGTGGGGGGGTCCCACCAACAGAGGGAGGTGGAGGAGTGGCAGCTGCGGCGGCGGCGGCAGACCGGGCTCCTGCAAATGAACAGAAAGGCGCCGTGTAACCACCTCCGTTCCCCTGCGGCACAGGGGGCACAGCCGGTGGGGGCCGGTCCACCAAACAGAGAGGTGGAGGACCCTCCAACCGGAGTGCCATGTTGTAGTGGCTGCAGCAGGTGCGCCCAAGGCCAGTGCCCGGCACCGCGAGACCCAGAGGACCAGGGCTCCTTCCCACCGTAACAAGACGGAAACACACCACGCAACGAGTGGAGGGGGTGCTGCCTGAAATCTCCACACGCCGGTAATCAGGGCGTCTCCTTACCGCATGGGGTGCCTCACCGGGGATTTACTAAAGGTTCATGAATCCCACAGTACCACTTCCTCATTTACGCAACACATTGATTGGTTTCAGATACTTCTCATATGTAAGTATATTCAAAATAATTTATATATATACTGTATATTAAGAATATATCATATCATTCTATTTGTGCCTTCCTTTAAGTTACTTTGTGTGAAAGGCCTGAGTGCAATGAGCTCACCTCAAACAAGACGAGTCCATAACGGATTCTCTACCCCAAAGTATTTAATTCACACGTGATTATCAAAAATGTGATCACCTAATTCATCTCCTGTCCCTCAAGCGCTCCCTTAGTTCACACTTTGTTTGTTATCGCCATGACAATGACCACCTCTGTCCCAGACGGAGATCAGCTTCCACCCCAGAAGAGTAACCACTCAATGCGCCTCGGACCCCCACGACTACCGCTCGTCAACAAAACCCAGGATGATTGGTGACGTGTGCACTTGACCGTCCAAACCGGCAGCCACCCCTCCTTGCGTGAATGAATGTATGTGTGTGTGTGTGTGTGTGTGTGTGTGTGTACACATTAGTGTGGAGTGTGGTGGTTAGGGGGGAGATGCTTATGGGCTGACTCTCGTGTGTGTGTGTGTGTGTGTGTTGTGTGTGTGTGTGTGTGTGTGTGTGTGTTGTGTGTGTGTGTGTGTTGTGTGTGTGTGTGTGTTGTGTGTGTGTGTGTGTGTCGTGTGTGTGTGTTGTGTGTGTGTGTGTGTGTGTGTGTCCGTCTGTAACCTGTGGTGCATTGACTTATTTAGCCAATGCACCACAGGCGTGCAGCCTCACCCAACTCCCCCAGCCTCTAACTCCGGGCCAGGTGAGGCTGCTTAAACCGGCCGCTAAACACACACACTCCACCATATTAAAAGAGGTGATCAACACCCTTCAATTCAGCACGAGGCGTTCCAGTGTGTATGTCTGTCTGGTGAACTGTGCGTGTGTGTGTGTGTGTGTGTGTGATCTCGTCCTCCTCCAGCAGTAAGGCTGTAATTCTCTCTCCTGAGTACAGATTAAACCCTTCACGTTCCTACCTCGTGATCAAAGCGTTCGCACACTCTCCCTTTTATGGACTGACTGCAGGGAGGGGCGCTGGGGATTAGAGCCCATCTAAACTTGTACTACCGTTCTCTCTCTTTCTCTCTCTCTCTCTCTCTCTCTCTCTCTCTCTCTCTCTCTCTCTCTCTCTCTCTCTCTCTCTCTCTCTGTCTCTCTCTCCTCTCTCTCTCTCTCTTCTCTCTCTCTCTCTCTCTCTATTTCTATATGGCCTCTATCTCTCTTCTTTCTTCTCTCTCTTCCTTCTCTCTCTCTCCCCTTCTTCCTCTCTCTCTCTCTCTCTCTCTCTCTCTCTCTCTCTCTCTCTCTCTCTCTCTCTCTCTCTCTCTCTCGCTCTCCTCTCTTCTCTTCTCTTCTCTATGTCCTCTCTCTCTCTCTCTCTCTCTCTCTCTCTCTCTCTCTCTCTCTCTCTCTCTCTCTCCCTCTCTCTCTGTCTCTCTACTCTCTCTCCTCGTTGCCTCTATATGTCGTTCTCCCAGGCTCGGTGGATGCATCGTTCTGCCCCAGCTTGTCTGGCTGCAGGGATGTGATGGTGGCAAGCAGCCGCATCACCCTGGACCTGGCGGCGGGGCGAGAGCCCACCATCACAGTCAAGATCCCCCCCGGGAAGACCCTGACGCTGGTGGGTCCCGGTTCACCCTTAAATAGCTCAGCAAACGTTCTCTCACCCTCACACCGTTGACCAATCAGCCCGTTCCGTGACAGTGTCAGGGTAAACACAGGTGCAGTTGCTCAACGGATTAATTATGACAGTGTGTGTGCGTGTTCCAAACCAAATTGGCAACACACACACACACACACATACATACACGTGGCCCCAGCTGCAGCACTAAGGCATACAGCAGCAGAACGGAGCACATGTTATAACACATTGTTTACTGTATGGTACAATGGGACCATTGTGGCAATAATCCACTCCCAACATTTAGAATTTTTCCTTTATGTTCACCTTTCGCTTTTATCGTAAAGGACACACAGGTGTGGTCTCTCTCTCTCTCTCTCTCTCTCTCTCTCTCTCTCTCTCTCTCACACACACTTACTCACCCTGAACAGGTATTTGCTTTGTCTGCTTCACTTTTCCCTTCTCTAGCCGGCGTTACGAAATATCCAACCCACACAAAACTCATGTTTTATTATCTCACCTCCCATCCGGAGGAAACATGAATCAGATTCATTGTAATGAATCAGTGAAGGTGTGATATTGATTTGTTCTTGTTTGTCTCTGTGGTCTGACTCAGGACTACGTCCTGGTGGTGGCGGACGACAGCTACACCCCCGATATTTTGAGAGAGAATCCGCTCAACAAGTCTGCAGACTTCATCCAACGCTGTCGAGGCGAGGGCTTCTACATTGAGTAGGTTTCCCTTCTGTTTGCAGTTTCCTGTGCCGGAGCGTGGCGGTGGACAGCGGCGGCCGGGTGGCGTTCCTGCAGCTGGAGCACCGCACCGAGGTCCTCCTGCAGGCCTCTACCGCCCACTTCCTGCTGGTGAGACCCTCCACTCTCACTCTCCGCTCCCATCAATAACCTGCTGTGGTTGTTGTTACTTGTCTCTCCCTCCCTGTCTCTCTGTCTCTCTATCTCTGTCTCTCTCCCTCTCTCTCCCTCTCCCTCTCTGTGTCTCTGTCTCTCTCCCACTCTATCTCTGTCTCTCTCCCTCTCTGTCTCTCTGTCTCTCTGTCTCTGTCTCTCTCCCTCTCTCTCCCTCTCCCTCTCTTCAATTTAAAGAGCTTTATTGGAATGGGAAACGTACATTTACATTGCCAAAGCGAGTGGTAAATAAAAAGTATATTTATAAAGAACTAAATATATACAGTAAAAGTAAAAAAATATAAAAATACAAAAATAAGATATCTCTCTCTCTCCCTCTCTCCCATCAATAACCTGTTGTGTGGTTGTTGCTTGTTGTATTGCTTATTTCTTTATATATTTTTTATAGATATTTTTAGAATTTCTACTCTCTGTTTAATGTTCAATGTTATGCACCAATTTCACAGATTCCTTTTTCCAAAAACTAAGGCAAACTAAGGCTGTTTCTGATTCTGATTCTGAGACACTCCAGTCTCTGCTCCGATCAATAACCTGTTGTGGTTGTTGCTTCTTGTTGCGTTATTCTCTCCTTTGGGGGCTTTGGCTATGTAATACAGTACATCACTGAGTTTGTGTGTGTGTGTGTGTGTGTGTGTGTTTGTCCTCTCTCAGTTTAAAGTGTATGCGGTGCCTGCAGAGGACTTTTCCATGGACTACGTGCGGCCCAAGGTCCTCTGTGTGTCGGTCCATGGTCGCTTCACAGAAGACAGGTACGTCCCGTTGTCTCCGTTTGGAGAATTTACAAAATAGACACACAATCTTGATTCTACAGCTGTTTTTTGTAGAGATTTACAATTGTGTCAGGCCCTGTAAGGCCTAAGTTAATTATAAAGGACCCAAAAGCAGACTCGGTAAACAAAACGGATGACTTTGTTATTTAATGTAAAAATAAGAATTGAAAACATGGACTGGAAAATGGCATTGGACAGGACTCAAAGACAAACATGGACTAGGAATTGGAGGTACTGGGCCGGACTGTGACAAACTGAAATAAGAGATATAAGCAATTTGAATGGAGATTCAAAGTACTCATGTTCACAAGGCCATTGATTTTGTTAAATATAGAAACTACAACTAAACTAAAGATTTTCTCGTGCTCAAATAAAAAGAAAATAGGATTCTGCACTCCTATAATAGCAAAACACTGCACCATGCGATGGGGAGATCTCAAAATGGTTACGCTTGGGTGCTGACACTTTAAGAGAAGTTGTCTCACATAATCTCAGTCGAATAGCGATTTGACAACTTGCCGTTGTTATTGTTTGGAAGGGCACATGCACATCTGTATTGCAGCCAGGTGTGAGTGCATGCATTCCTACCAAGGTCACTCACCGCAGGCCGTTGCATCTTGAGGGCAACCGCGCTCTCTCTCTCTCTCTCTCTCTCTCTCTCTCTCCAGCTGTGAGTGTAACAAGGTGATGATTAACCGTCATTACCCGACTCAAGTATTCTACAGCGCTGCTTCAAACGCATATCTGACCACTTTCCCTCCTTCCACATTAGCCTACGACCCTGTTGGCCAACCGGCTATTAGCCAGCGTGTATTTTGTGAAAGTCAACGAGTGTATTTTGAGCAAATGTTTTACGTCAAGTTAAGTAACGCCTGTTGTTACTCTGCAATGTGCCACTGCTGTTATTACAGAGCAGTGTTTCCTCTGTACATGCACCAGCAGTGGCACAGCACCCCCACTGGATTCCTAGCGTCACTGCATTCAGCCATGCAAACATTTTTATGTAAAATAAGATTTTTTCATTTTTATTATTGAAGTGTAACATTACAAATGCTATTTGTTTTATTAAAACAAATAGCATTAAAAAGATATATCATGCAGGGTTCTCCCGAAACAATGTAATCGTGGCATTGTGCCACCATGAGAATGTGAATTAGATCATTCAGATTAATCCGGAAGCATGCATGCGTACCTATGCAACCTATGTACTCCTGTACATTCACACAAGACCTGCCGTACCCGATTGGACGCCAGGACTCATTATGGGATTACGGGCAGACGAATGCCGTTTCTTACAGTAGGTCGCGACCTCTGCGCGGCAACTGACCCACCCCCATCCCCCCCCCCGCTAATGAGTCACATTGTTCTGTGGTGCCATATAGCCAAGCAGGCTTTAACTCACACCCGGGCTGCCATGTCGGGTCTGCGTTCACAGTCAGTACTGCGTCCCGCGCCGCTTCACCCGGCCGCCATCGGCGTGGGTCCTGGACGCGGCCCGGGACGGTCGGACCACGTCCTCCCCGGGCTCGGCGGTGGGGGGGTCCCACCAACAGAGGGAGGTGGAGGAGTGGCAGCTGCGGCGGCGGCGGCAGACCGGGCTCCTCCCCCTCGCCGGACCCCCCAGTGAGGGGGTGCTGCTGAAATCTCCACAGGTATCACACCCTTACCCTGGTCCTCACGGGACTAATCTGTCTCATACCTTCTCATCGCTTATTGTCAGTATTTATGTATATTTATTATTTATTATTATTATATATTTATTTATTTTCCTTCTATTTTCCTTCCTTTTAAAGTTACTTTTAAAGGCTGCATGACAGTAAAGCGAGTCATTTTCTGAACTATGTTTAATGGAATGAGAGAATACTCAGTACTTTTAATTTGTCAAGTATTTAATTCACACGTGATTATCAAAAATGTGATCACCTAATTCATCTCCTGTCCCTCAAGCGCTCCCTTAGTTCACACTTTGTTTGTTATCGCCATGACAATGACCACCTCTGTCCCAGACGGAGATCAGCTTCCACCCCAAGGTGCCTCTGCCTGGCCGCTACGTGGTGGTGCTGCACTACCGCCAGCCGGAGCACCCCTCCTTCCCCGTGGAGGTGTTGGTGGAGGCCGGGCGCACCTGGAATGGTGAGGAGGGGGAGGGGGGCGGGGACTAAAACTAAATGGCTTTTGCTGGGCTCCCCCAATGACAGGACATGAGTAGATGTTGAAGTACCCGGATTATTGCAGTGTGTGTGTGTGTGTGTGTGTGTGTGTGTGTGTGTTGTGTGTGTGTGTCTGTGTGTGTGTGTGTGTGTGTGTGTGTGTGTGTGTGTGTGTGTGTGTGTGTGTGTGTGTGTGTGTGTGTGTGTGTGGTGATGTCTCGTCTGTAACCTGTGGTGCATTGACTTATTTAGCCAATGCACCACAGGCGTGCAGCCTCACCCAACTCCCCCAGCCTCTAACTCCGGGCCAGGTGAGGCTGCTTAAACCGGCCGCTAAACACACACACTCCACCATATTAAAAGAGGTGATCAACACCCTTCAATTCAGCACGAGGCGTTCCAGTGTGTATGTCTGTCTGGTGAACTGTGCATGTGTGTGTGTGTGTGTGTGTGTGATCTCGTCCTCCTCCAGCAGTAAGGCTGTAATTCTCTCTCCTGAGTACAGATTAAACCCTTCACGTTCCTACCTCGTGATCAAAGCGTTCGCACACTCTCCCTTTTATGGACTGACTGCAGGGAGGGGCGCTGGGGATTAGAGCCCATCTAAACTTGTACTACCGTTCTCTCTCTCTCTCTCTCTCTCTCTCTCTCTCTCTCTCTCTCTCCTCCTCTCTCTCTCTCTCCTCTCTCTCTCTCTTTCCTCTCTGGCCTCACTCTCTCTCTTACCTCTTCTCATGTCTCTCTCTTCTCTCTCTTGCCTCTATCTCTTCTCTTCCTTTCTATAGCTCTATCTCTTCTCTCTCTTCTCTCTTCTCTCTCTCTCTCTCTCTCTCTCTCTCTCTCTCTCTCTCTCTCTCTCTCTCTCTCTCTCTCTCTCTCTCTACTCGCTCCATTGCCTCTGTCTGTCTATCTCTTTCTCTATTTCTATATGGCCTCTATCTCTCTTCTCTATTGTTATATGGCTTCTCTCTCTCTCGTACCCTCTCTCTCTCTCTCTCTCTCTCTCTCTCTGTCTCTCTACTCTCTCTCCTCATTGCCTCTATATGTCGCTCTCCCAGGCTCGGTGGACGCATCGTTCTGCCCCAGCTTGTCTGGCTGCAGGGATGTGATGGTGGCAAGCAGCCGCATCACCCTGGACCTGGCGGCGGGGCGAGAGCCCACCATCACAGTCAAGATCCCCCCCGGGAAGACCCTGACGCTGGTGGGTCCCGGTTCACCCTTAAATAGCTCAGCAAACGTTCTCTCACCCTCACACCGTTGACCAATCAGCCCGTTCCGTGACAGCGTCAGGGTAAACACAGGTGCAGTTGCTCAACGGATTAATTATGACAGTGTGTGTGCGTGTTCCAAACCAAATTGGCAACACACCACACACCACACACATACATTACACGTGGCCCCAGCTGCAGCACTAAGGCATACAGCAGCAGAACGGAGCACATGTTATAACACATTGTTTACTGTATGGTACAATGGGACCATTGTGGCAATAATCCACTCCCAACATTTAGAATTTTTCCTTTATGTTCACCTTTCGCTTTTATCGTAAAGGACACACAGGTGTGGTCTCTCTCTCTCTCTCTCGCTCTCTCTCGCTCTCTCTCTCTCTCTCTCTCTCTCTCACACACACACACTTACTCACCCTGAACAGGTATTTGCTTTGTCTGCTTCACTTTTCCCTTCTCTAGCCGGCGTTACGAAATATCCAACCCACACAAAACTCATGTTTTATTATCTCACCTCCCATCCGGAGGAAACATGAATCAGATTCATTGTAATGAATCAGTGAAGGTGTGATATTGATTTGTTCTTGTTTGTCTCTGTGGTCTGACTCAGGACTACGTCCTGGTGGTGGCGGACGACAGCTACACCCCCGATATCTTGAGAGAGAATCCGCTCAACAAGTCTGCAGACTTCATCCAACGCTGTCGAGGCGAGGGCTTCTACATTGAGTAGGTTTCCCTTCTGTTGGTACCGAACAGCATATCATGTTGTGAATTGTGAATTATAAAACGGGTACCTGAAATCAAGCAGTCTTGGTTTGATTGGTTCATAGCCATGATATAATAACCATATACCACGGCCTGTCCTGAGCTATTGCTTAAATATTCTATAGATGATAATGATAATGTTGTAGAATCATGTTACCTCAAGAAGAAGTTATGGATTGTTTTTCTCAACCATGAACTGAATCTCAAGCACCGTTGACATGTTTTGTAAGTATCGCCCTCTAGTGGTGGCTGTGGTGTACCATGAACCGTTTTCATTTTGCAGCCCCAGGACGTCCTCGGAGTTCTGCCGAGACTCCGCCCGCTCCCTGGTGGCAGCCTATAACGACGGAGCTCTGCCGTGCGACTGCGACAAGTCGGGCGCCGCGGAGACGACCTGCGATCCGGCCGGAGGGCAGTGCTCCTGCAGGCCGCACGTGATTGGCCGGCGGTGCAGCAAGTGCGCCACGGGATACTACGGCTTCCCTTACTGCAGACGTACGTGTGACACCTGACACCAGTAGAGTGGAGCCTCCTTACTGGGTCTGAATGCGGATTGAAGCCATTATTAAGCACCGAGCCCCTATTGTTCACTTTGCCCTTTTAACTCTTTGTAGAAACTTCAAACTTTGTCAAAACCCCATCAGAGGTCAGGTGACAAATTAACAATAGATTCTGGATCGCCACTGGGCTGATACAATGGCATATGAATATATGGAATAATTCAACAGCAATTCAATTGAAATAATGTGTAGAAATAAGTAAAAAATAAATAAATAAATCAAAAATCAAAATCAGTCAATCATCCATTGTCACTCTACCTCTACTGATGTAATGTGTGTGTGTTTTCCAGCGTGCGAGTGCGGCCGTCGGCTGTGCGACGAGGTGACGGGCCGCTGCATCTGCCCGCCCCAGACGGTGAAGCCCTCGTGCGACGTGTGCGCCAGCCAGAGCTTCAGCTTCCACCCCCTGCTGGGCTGCGAGGGCTGTGACTGCTCCCCCTCCGGCGTCAACGGCACGGCGGGGCCAGGGGGCCTCGGCTGCGACGACGACACCGGACAGTGCCCGTGGGTGGAGCCGATGAACGTGCTGATTAAACTCGATTTAAAACAACATGAGAGGAGCTCCCTTATCTCTTAATAACTTTATTAATCCAGAAGGAAATTCTTTTCCCAGAGTTTGCTCAAAATACCAACAACGTAAGAATAAAAACAATAGAATAATAAAATTATAAATGTACAGTGAATAAGCCTAAAAGAAAAAATATCGGTAAGATATTTCGTAATCATCTGTCTGGTTTTTTGTGCGCAAAACAAAAGAAGTATTAATATAATAAAAGTATAAAATCACCCCGAACACCATTGTCACCGAGATAGATAAAACAAGATAAATGGTAACCGGAAGGGACATTTTCCAACGGGATATCAATCCCTGCTCCTGCTCGCATGTGCAGGAAATGTTTTCGGAACAATTATGGGAAAGACTGCACGTGGGAAAGGGGCTTTCACTTTGACAACTACAACACCGGTGATTGGAGGAATTTGCTTTCGGTACACCATGGTAGACCAATAGGTCAGCTCAGCATGGTGTTAACAATTACAACAGAAACATCAGGGGGCAGACATCAGCAACTCTACATTGAATACGGCCACTGAAAGACAGACAAGGAGCGAAGGGGGGCGCGTTTCCGTGTTGAATCCCGCCACGCCGTGCAATGCATGCTTGCAGCTACGTCCCTACGTGCTGACGTTTTAGCCAGAGCCACGATCTGAGTTTAGTGGCCTGGCAGTTAGACGTGCGTTATGTTAACATCCCCATAAAACCATAAAACTACGATGTAAAGCAAACGTTGTAAAAGAAAGCAAAAACTCCGTGCCTTGACATGTTTATGCATTGATGCTGGGTTTTTTTGTTGTGTTTTTTAACTTTAACTTTAGTTGCAAGCCAAGGATCGGAGGTCGCCAGTGCAATCGCTGTGCTGCTGGTTACTATGGCTACCCTGAATGCTCGCCGTGCACCTGCAACCAAAGCGGCGTCACGTCCGACGTGTGCCACCCGGACACGGGCAAGTGTCTCTGTAAGGTAGGCGGGCTTCTCTCTACGTAGTTTGGTTTGATGGCTTCTAAAGGTTAAAGGGAACATGTCATATTATGCCACCAGCTGTGAGCGTGATTAGCCATTGCAAGGCGTTTCACAATTGCCATGTGACTACCGTCTAGTGACATCACAAGTGGGATTGTCCACCTGGATGTATGATTACTAGATCAGACCCAGTGGACTGTACCGACAGGTAAACTGATCTAGTCAGCATACATCTAGGTGGACATTCCCACTTGTCATGTCACTAGACAGTAGTCACATGGCAATTGTATCAAAATGGCTAATCACACTCACACCTGCATAATAGGGGACCTTAAACACGTAGCAAGATGATTGTGCTACTATGATATTAGAAAATTAGCAGTTTTCATTGAATAGAGTTCAGACAATAAACTATGGATGATATAATGCATTGTCGTTAAAGCAAGCTGTACTGTTTATGCGATCGAAATCAACAAATCATGTAATTTGTTTTACCAGCCAAATGTCGACAAAGCCAAACACGTTTCCCCCACAATGCAGTGTGGGTGCACTCCACTCTCTATAGCCACAGCGATGTTAACAAACTATCCGTTGGCAAAACATCCCGTGCCCCTCACTGCTGAACGGCCCGCGCTGTGTCTCTGCTTTCAGAGGGAACGTACGGGGAGCCCGCTGTGACTCCTGCAAGGGACTCCTCCTCCACTTTGACCCCTCCAACCCCAACGGCTGCACGCGTTGCTTCTGCTTCGGTGCCACCGAGCAGTGTCGGAGCTCGGGCAAGCACCGGGGGAAGGTGTGTGTGTGTGTGTGTGTGTGTGTGCGTGTGTTTTGCAATCGCGATTGCACCACGGTACGACTCGAACCTGACCCGATACAAACCGTTATGGCTGTTGGTGTCAGATGAAATGATTGATCGGCAGAACCAGCTGCTACTGGATTTACCCATCAGTAAACCCTTATGCCACACACACATAGACACACACGCACGCACGCATGCACATACACACACACGCGCGCACGTGCGCGCACACACACACACCACACACATGCACAGACACACAGACAGACACACATTCACACACACACATGCATGCATGCACGCACGCACGTCCGTACACACACGCACACACACGCACACACACACACACACATACCGACACACAGACACACACACACCCACATGTGTGGCTTTAGAGCATCACAGTGCTTGAAGGTTTATCAGCTTGGCTCCCATTCGCTGATCCCCCCCCCTCCCCCGTCTCCCGCCGGTAGTTCATGGACATGCGGGGCTGGCGCCTGGAGAAGCCGGACCAGGACGAGGTTGCGTCTGCGCTGGACGCCGCCAGCAACACGGTGGAGGCAGACGTCCAGGGGCTGACTCAGGTTCTCCACTGGGTGGCACCACCTTCCTACCTGGGAGACAGGGTGAGTTAGTTGGAGGAGCAGACCAGAGGGCTTCCTTTGTTGTAATGTTTTGCGCAGAACAGAATGTACTCGGTGGTTGAAACATTTATTTGGGCAGAACTGGTGTGTTGTAGATGATCTGCCGTGATATTTTTTTATGTCCAAATTTGGAACTATACACTACATAAACGCACACTTCCATATTACAGTTGATAGTGCTGTTGCAGTTTATTTCATTGTTTTAATTGACTGGATATTGATTCATTATCTGTCTCTTGTGTAGGTGTTGTCGTACGGGGGCTTCCTCACCTACCAGGCCAAGTCCTCCGGAGTTCCCGCCGAAGGCACGAAACCGACGGACAGAGGCCCTGACGTCATCCTCAGCGTATGCAGAGTCTCGTTTTCCTCCTGTTCTCCCCTATCTCTCTCGCCCTCTTTATTTATACACACATCTTTATGTCTATATGCTAGTATATTGATGCTGGCGGTGTGGTGTGATGTGCTTTCAGGGCCAGGGCATGACCCTCGTCCACCAGGGGGCAGAGTCCCCCCGGCCAGACAGACTGCATCACGGGCGAGTCCAGCTTGTGGAGGTGAAGTACATTTCACTATTATATTACCGCTGTGCTTATATATATTGCTGTCTCTCTTTTGCCAAATATACTCGTTGTAAGTCGCTTTGGATAAAAGTCTCTGCCAATGTCAATGTAAGTGTGTGTGTGTGTGTGTGTGCGTGTGCTCAGGGCTTCTGGAGGCATGCCCTGACCCACAGACCGGTGTCCAGGGAGGAGATGATGATGGCCCTGGCCAACTTGGAGGGCCTGAGGGTCCGGGCGCTCTACTTCCCCCGGAGCCAGCGCCTCAGCCTGGGAGAGGTGGGCCTGGAGGAGGCCTCGGACAGGGGGCCCGGGGCCCCGGCCAGCAGCGTGGAGCGCTGCACCTGCCCTCCGGAGTACGCCGGAGACTCCTGTCAGGTGAGAGGGGACACAAAATGTGTGGAGCTAACATCAATTCACGGCTCACCTTTACCGCGAGCTAGCTAACTTACCGACTCATTGTTGCTGTTTACCCTCAACATTTGGTTGTTTACCGATGTTCGGAGGTGGCGCTTGGTTTGACAAAAAATAGTTCTTTGTGATTAATTGAACATAACTATTGATTCAATGCTCGGTTAAATGGTCACAACCATTTAAAGAAATAAGAGCATAGCAAGGCATGAATCAATGCCCTGAACTTCCCGTTCTATTTTAGGTATCTTCTCATCTGCCCTGTTCCCTGTACTGGTTTATTTCTCACTTCCTTAAGTCCGGGTAGATCGCATGCCATAAAATTTTTTTTTGATGTTTTTACATTCATCCTCCCTATGACATTTGCCACTTGATTGACGTACAGGGCAGCCATTCTGAGATCTCGTCTTTTCTAACACACGGATCACCGCGCGTGTGCAGTCAACCGCGTTGTTGACGGGGTGGGGGGGGGGGGGCATGACAAAGTTCCGTTCATTTTAGATTGTTGAGGGGGGGGGGTTCGATTGGAAAATATTGGTTTTATGTCCGTGTGCTTTATACTTTTGTAATATGTGAAGTTCTCAATAACATTCTTGAAATAAAACAATTCAGAATTTCCCCCTGCGCCCCACCTGTAATACCACTGCACCCACTAGAGGGGCGCGCCCCACAGTTTGAGAAATACTGGAGTAAGGTAATGACCAAAAATGTACTGAATTGTAGTGTGCCACAAGGGCTCATGCAGTAATGCAAGGTACGCCAAATTATATTGTATATATATAAAGTATACTCTGGATATATTTAGCATTTTTAGTGTAGGTAGATCATTTTGGCTTGGTCATTTTAAAAGTAGCTCGCAAGTTGAAAAAGTGTGGGCACCCCTGCAGTAAATAGATCACATTTATATCGCTCCAAAGTCCAAAGTATTACATTCACCCATTCATACACCGACGTCGGTGCCAACCATGCAAGGTAACAACCAACACGTCAGGAGCAGTTAGGGTTATGTGGTGTCTGGTGACAACTCAACACTTGGCTAGGTGGTGTCCGGGGATCGAACCAGCAACCTTCCGGTTTCCAGACAAACTCTTACCTCCTGAGCTACTGTAGCCATACTGTAGACTGCTGTTGTTTCACATGTTTAATTTCCTGCCTGCTGGGCTTTTGACAGTTGTAGGAGCAGACATGAGGAACACTGAGGATCAGGTTCATACGGTGCTCTCTACACGCCACTATGCTGCAGCACGGCTGCAGAGCCGCAGGCCACAGAAGTGCTAATTCATAGTAAATGGTTTGCGCAGGGCTACCCCCCTATCAGGTGTCTTGTGTTGGCTGCAGCCCGGCCCCATCACTGACACTTCTAATATCGTATCTAAATATAACCAGCCCTCCTCGTTTCACACCACAACTCAACCACTTCCCATGAAGTACCCAAACACAAACCACTTTGTGCCTCCACGTAAAATAAATCTCTACTGTGGCTTCAGCGCAGTAGTGAGTGTGTATCCCGTTATACGGTACACACCTTGAATGAACCATCTGTAACCCGACACCCAAGCTCTCATCCCATCTCCATTACATTACTGTATCCTATCCCCTCCATACATTAGTGTGCATCCTGTCGCCTTTACATTAGCGCTACACACAGACCTGCAGAGCTGACTCCAGCCAGAGGCGTCCCTGGCTCTGGGAGAGCTGTGCTGAGGGGAAAGCTGGATTAGAGAGAGGGAAAGAGAGCGAGAGAGAGCGAGAGAGAGCGCGAGAGAGAGGAATTAGAGGGTGCGTTGTGAGACGTCGATGAGCCGTGGACGGGAGGGTGAGGGTGGCGTCTGGGTGGGGGGGGGGTGTCTCGGTGGTGGTGGCGGGTGGAGTAGGGCGAGTTGAGGTGGAGACAAGGCGGTGAGTGAGACGGCACCTCTGTCGACTTCAGCGGAGCCAGAATTCCTCCCTTTCCCGAGAGCGAGATGGAGAGCGAGAGAGAGAGGGAGAGGGGGGGGAGAGAGAGGAGGTTGTCGTCCTGACACGCACGAACAAAGGGCCCCACCCTTGGGCGAATGAGTTCCGCCGCAGCATTGAGGAGGAATTCATCGAGTGAGGTTCCAGGGGGGGCGGAATGTCCTGGAAAATACCGTCCCGGGACTGGGAGTAGCTTGCTAGCGATGCCTCAACATCGGTGCCCCGAGGGGAGGATGTACACTCACGCAGACGTGATGGTTAGAGATCGCCGCAGACGCTGAGCAACGACAGCGTTGACACGAGCGCTTCTGTGGTTACGCATGCGTTTTATTCCGTTGGTTCTGTTTCTGTGGGCGGGGGTGTTTTCGTGAAGACATGTAGGAGTCGAGAAGACCGACCGACAGACAGAGAAACGCACGAATAAGTGTTGTTCTCTCATTGGAGCATGTTGTCCTTTTTTCCTCAAATTGTCTAATCTTTCTTTCAAATCTTTTCTCGACGTCTATATCACGTATCTGATATCGATCAGAGATATTCAACCAGAGGTATTTCGGGCACATAATGGAAGTAGAAAATCAACCATGGAATTCATGCCCATGGGTGATCTTACTATGTTTCATGTTAGCTACTCTACTGCGGTGGTCCACAAAGCACCGTCGCTACGTGGGGTCTCCATCATCGCTACGTGTGCCGGGGTTGATGCCTGCTGACGATAACGATAGCGGAAATTAATAATATGTACCCGGCGGGCATAAGGCGAGGTGAGGCCGCTGACACACAGCAGGGTGTGGCAGTCGGCGAAGCACTCCTTACTCAACAGCCAGATGTGTGTGTGTGTGTGCGTGTGTGTGTGTGTGAGTGTGTGTGTGCGTGCGTGCATAGCTGACACACCCTGTTGTCTCAGTGTAGTGTTTGGATTGTGTGATTCAGTGTTGAAGTCAGTGTCGTGTGTCTGGAAATGCATTCTCAATCACAGTCAGCGCAACCAAGGAACTGCACACCTGTGTATACATGTTTTCCATTGACAGCACAGTGTGACACTCTCTGCTACGGAGAGACACAAGTGCTTTTGAAAATAAGATTTGAATAAGATGCTTTTTTGTTGCTCTCTATTTAGTGAGAAAGAGAAGAGTGGGTGAAAAAATTTAGGAAAAATACATCACACATCAATGATGTATCTTCTTTCGAGATACAGTATATGTAATTTCTGGTGATTCTACACTTTCCAGTGAAACAGAAGAGAAAAATGTACTAACTATAGGCCTAGCCTGCAATAGGAACAGGTAAACGGTCAAAGGTAAACATTCAACAGTTTCAAGCATAGCACCAATTACAGCTGGCCGATATGGACAGAATCAGATATCGATATTAGAAAAATATTAACACAATGATGTTTTTGATAAATATTCATCAGTAATGTGGATATAACCTGCCTAAAAAGGCAGATAATAGAACAGCTAGAACAGTCTGGTAAGTTCAGAACATGAACTGTACTGTAATGCAGCCTTTAAAACCAGGAAAATACAACACTTATGTCCTATCACAATATATTACCATCTCCAAAATCTGCATCTATTCTCCTCTCACAATATCATAATGTTGTATTGCCCTGCCCGACGACATACACTATTTGTAGTGCGTATATATATACAACACGGTTGTGTATTTGAATGTGTGTCTGCGTGTCTGTGCGCGTGTGTGTGCATGTGTACGCGTTGATGTTGTTTGTGTGGAGTGTGTACCTACCTACCTACCAACCAACCAACGCCAACGCTGACTCAGCCAGGTGTGTGTCGGCAGGGCGTGTCGTGCTCACGTCTGGGTGGGTGTGTGTGCTCACACTCTTCCCCTTAAGAGGCACACTCCAGGCAGGAAGGCAGTCAGTTCTACAGACATACAGGAATGTCAGACAAGAGTATGGATCGGCAGCAGCCGCAGCCGCAGCGGCACCGGACCCCCAGAATCAGGCCTGGGTCTTTCGCCGCCCCCCCACTACTACGGACCCTACTGTGCTTCACCCTGCTGGGGCTGTGTGCCGCCGGCCACCGGCCCTACCTGCGAGGGGAGAGGAGACCCCATCACTCTGCCCGGGAGCCCTCCACCTCACTTCAGCGGGACGACGGCGCCCAACGCGTTCACTTCCCTCAGCTTAGCGACGGGGGCGCCCAGAGGGTGCAGTACCCCTGGGTGCAGGACAGAGGGCAGGTGGTTCAGTACCCCACGCCGGAGGAGAGTGCGGATGACGCTCGGATCGAGGTAAATCGGCGCGAGAGGGACGACGGCGGCGGTGTCTGGCATATAGTCCGTTGGGGCGTGGACCCCGAATAGGACAAGGGAACGGCCCCTCGGGTTGTTTGCTAACACTGTCCCCTTTGTTCCGAGTGTAAGGATGGATTACGGATTCGGACCGTAAATTCTCTTATCTGTGAAAGCAAAAGGGCATGTGTGGACGTCGCTGCGTTAATGTGTTACTTTACGGGTTCACTGCCAAGCGGAAATCGCAAACTTGGTGGCGCCGTTATCTTGTGAGCTGTTTGGTGGATGCTCTGTGAACGTTTCAACGGCAGCCTAAATCAACCATAATAAACATTGCGCAACTGGGAGACGGAGCTTTCCTTTGAGCATTCGTTTGGGCGTGTTTAACAATATTTTCGTTTGGTCTCGTTGAGCAAGAAGCAGTAATTATTTGTGAACACTGTGACATGAAAAACATTTGTCTTCCATGTTTTGTAAACTCTAAATTGTATGGCCTGTAAGTGGTGCTGATGCTGCTTGCAATGCCACGGCATCTCTCCAGTCTCTATATAATTAGTCCTTGTGTTTCAGAAATGCAGTCCCGGTTACCATAGAGATGGCAGCGGGCTTTACCTCGGACGCTGTGTACCATGTGACTGCAACGGCCTGTCCAATGAGTGCGAAGACAAAACAGGAAGATGCTTGGTAAGAGCCAATCGATCCGTTGCTTAACGCTTTAGCCTCGATCTTCTCATCGCTTCTCATCACTTACTCACTCACTCACTCACTCACTTACTCACTCACTTACTCACCCAATCATGACCATATTCACTCACTCATAATCATAATCATCACTCATAGTCATAATCATAGTCAGTCATTCACTCACTCACTCAGTCATAATGATACTCACTCATCCGATCGTGTTAATCAGTTATCAGCAGTGAGTAGCTCTTGCACACCTGAAGTCAGAGGGCATCACAGTTGAGTCAGAGTCTAGACCTCGGTGGCTAATATCTGAGATCACCACCGTCGGTTGCCACCCGCCCTGTGGCATCGCCAAGCACCCTTTAACTACACACTATTTAACCTCTATCTTCACATATTGTGACACCTCATCTCTGTCTCTGCTGTTTTTCCTTCGTTTTGTTTGGGGTTTTTTTTTCTTCCCATTCTGGCTTTGAGAGATTAGATCTCACTGGAAATCTTAGACCCAAAGTCTCTGCGTTCCCCCCCCCCCCCCCCCCCACCTCTTACGCAAGTCACTCAAGACCAGGCCTGTGTCTTGAGCTATGTTGTGCTGCGCTGAGTGGCAGCATAGGGGTCTGCTGCTGTGTAGCCCCAGTGGCGCGCGGACACACTGAGCTGAACGCGCACACGTCTGACGTTCCACGGCCCCCGTTTCACAACAAGTCACTCTTTGTGATTGCGAGTTGGAGACCCCCAGAGTTCACGGTGTGGTGCGGTGTGCGCTGTAAATAAACGTATACTGCGCTGTGTGTCCAAAGTAACTGAGCTGTAATTATACAAACGGCTTCAGAGCGAGAAGCAATGGGAACAATCCCCTATCTCCATCACCCTGTGTTCCTGTTTACTGCACACTCGGCTGAGTCTCTGATGAATGCTCTCTCTCTCTCTCTCTCTTCTCTCTCCCTCTCACACACACATTCCAGAACTGTGAATACAACACGGCCGGAGACAGGTGTGAGCGCTGCAAAGAGGGTTACTATGGAAACGCTGCGCAGAGAACATGCAACGTGTGCCCGTGCCCCTTCTCCGTGCCATCCAACAGGTGTGTGTGTGTGTGTGTGTGTGTGTGTGTGTGTGTGTTTTTGTGTGTGTTTGTGTGTGTGTGTGTGATGTAAAATAACACATACATACAATTATGAAGGCGAGCGTAAACAAATGACTCATCATGGTGCCGCTGTGCTGAATAACAATGTTTGTTTGTTTGTTTGTTTGTTTGTTTGTTTGTTACGCTGCAGTTTCGCTGTGGGCTGCCAACAGGTTTCCGGTGGCTTCCAGTGTGTGTGCAAGAAAGGCTACGAAGGGGACAGATGTGAAAGGTAGGCATCATCACGGGGACCCCATGCCCCCACGGGAGAGGATAAGTAACCTGAAGACTCGACATGAAGTCATTAGTGATAATGAGTGATAAAGGTCAAAGAACCAGAGAGGGTTGCCACTTGCCAGTCATTATCCAACCGTCGATTTCCCCTTCCCCCCTGTAGGTGTGCTCCTGGTTTCTATGGCGATCCCCAGGTGGCAGGGAGCAGTTGTCAGCCCTGCGATTGCCACGGCAACGGCAACAGCTGTGACCCCAGGACCGGAGGTATATTTCAAGATGCGAACGTAATACTGTGCATCCAACCTGACTTTGTGACTAAGTTTATATACAAATGAATAGATAATAATCCTCATCATAATACTTTATTTCCCTGAAGTATGCAAGAACACAATGGAGCCCAAAGACACCAGCACCGATGGCCAGTGCCAAGGTCAGAGGTCATCTCCTTGGTAGCCAGTCGCCATTGACTGTATGTATACATACAACGCTAAGGCCGTGGCTGATGATGATGATGATCGGGCGTTGTTGGCTGCTTCTCTTCCAGAGTGCGACAGCTGTGCCCAGGCGCTGCTGAGCGACCTGGAGCGTCTGGACCAGGACCTGGGCCAGATCAAGAGTCAGCTGGAGAACGCCTCGGCCAGCGCCTTCTCCCAGGAACACCTCCGGAAACTGGAGAAGGCCATCTCCGACACCAAGGTAGCCGAGGTGGACCCGGTGCAATATACATACAGTATAGCACTTTACAGCTGCAAGAGCAAGTAACTACAAGAGAATGTCAGATGTCGAGGAAAGCCTCACAAGGAATTGAGATCTTGCCCACTCCAAAGAGTTGACTGATTCTGGTCTGGCATTGTAACGAATGAAATGACGATTTATCGATGAAAAAGGGCCGATTATCCAACAAGCGCCACTGGGAGTCTTGCGATTAGCTAATTAGCTCCATGGGCTCCACAGATGAACGGATGACCCCCCCCCGTCCCCGTCCCCGTCCCCCACGGAAACCCGGGAGTGCTGTGTGCATACATTCCACCGTCCCTTTGATTAGTGATCTCGGAGTGTGTGTGCCCCCACCACCCCCCATATTCAGCTACGGTGCTTGGAGAGCGATGGGCTGAGATAGAACTTTTGCCCGCATGCGTTTCTCTCTGTTTTTCCTAATTTGTGAGTTGAATTCGCAGTGGCGAGGAAAGGAATGTATTGTGTCACTCTTAAAAAGAACCCAAAAACAAATCTATTTCACTGTTTTATGCAGCTTTAAGAGAGACGATTTGTTAATGTGCTTTTTATTTTTTTGTTACTTACTTGCTTGTATGTTTTCGGGGGAATGCTTGCAGATTCTGGTCAACAAATTCAGCTCCGCCGTCGACAGCCAGAAGCCCAAGGTCTCCCAGCTGGAGCAGGACACGATGACCCTGAAAGATGACATCGACGCCCTCAAAACCAAGGTAGAGACACACACACACACACACACACACACACACACACACACACACACACACACACACGCACACGCACAGGCACTCATAAATACATAACTATTTGTTATCTATGTTTGTTTTTTTATTTATTAGGCCGATAAACAGATGGCCAAGGCTAAGAAGGCGGTCCACGATGCGGACAAGACCCACCAAAGAGCCAAAGATTTGGACGCGGAAATCAAGAACCTACTGAGGAAAATCAAAGGTAATGGAGGCTGTGGGCGGTCCGTCACAAAACTCTTTCTGTACAGATTACCTTGAATTATAATACTCTTGCATGTACTTTGTGGAATACACTCTATCTGTGAAAATAGCATTGTCTTATAAATCCTGCATGTGTGTGTGTGTGTGTGTGTGCAGCCCTGCTGGACGAGCTGAAAGAAGGCAACTTCAGTGGCGACGTGACGTCTACGGACCTGTCTAAGCTGCTGGAGGAGGCCCAGCGCCTGGTGAAGGAGATGGAGAAGAGGAACTTCACGCCCCAGAAGGCCGCAGCGGTGAAGGAGCAAGACGAGGCCAGGAAACGTAAGAGAGCCCCTTCCTGTTCACTTTGCCAATTGACAGCCCCGCCCCCTTTTTCCTTCCACACGGCCGACCCTAAAAGCCTTTCTGTCCCGGATGATGGCTAAAAGGATCAGAGCTGTGTTGTGGTGGGAATGGGATGATGGTCTGAAGGGGGAGTCTGGTCTGGAGTGAAGCATGCTGGTGGGCAACACTGAGTGATAGATGGCAACTCAGGGCTCATTCTTTGCTGGGTTGGGTTGCAGAGCCAAGAAAGAGTTTTGCTATGATATTGAATTCCTCTTATCTTCTCTTCTCCACCTGTCACCCCCTCTCCTCTTCTCTCCTTATATTCCCTCTCCCCTCTCCCCTCCTCTGCCCACCACTTCTCTCCTTTCCTCATCCCTCTCCTTTCTCTTCACCCCATCTCTCGTCTCGTCTCGTCTCCTTTCTCTTCCTCATCCCTCTCCTCACTCCTCTCTCCTCGACCCTTCTCTCCTCTTCTTTCCTTTTCCCTTCCCTCTCCTCTCTTCTGCTCTCCTCTCTTCTCCTTTCCTTTCCTCATCCCTCTCCTCTCCTCTCTCCTCTCTCCTCTCTCTTTGTCTCCTCTCCTCCAGTGCTGGACTATATCAGGGCTAACGTCACTGACCAGTGTGACCAGAACCAGGCGGCTGCGGACAGGATCCGGGCCCAGCTGAAGGGCTTCGAGGCCAAGCTGAAGGACCTGGAGAGGAAACTGAAGGAGGCGGGAGACAACGTGAAGAAGGCCAACGCCCAGAACAGTCTCAACACAAAGTCCCTGAATAACCTCCTGGTAATGCTTCACACCATCAGCAGCCTCATCATGATCATCATCATCATTGATGACTGATCATTTAATAATCAATGGTTGCGATACAGCACACAGCTGATTTTTTCATAAAGAACCCGGTTATGATGTCTGATGCCAAGACATACGATTCAAACATGGGACTTGTTGCTGTGCCAATAGCGTTATGCTCGATGTGTTTTCCAGTTGCCTTTTTTATCTTTGATGCCTCATGTCCTTCTATCACCTTTCACCCCATCCAGCGCCTCGTGGAAGATCTGAAGAAGGAGAGGAAGACGGTGGAGGAGGAGATGGCGATGGCTGAGGATGAGTTGCAGAAGACCGAGGATCTGGTCGGCATGCTGTCTGACAGTAAAACGGTGCGGGACAAAATATCACGGAGGCCACGCTGCTGTGTGCCGCTGCCATTTTAGCTCCGTTCTCCATTGTTGTGTTTGATCTCCACTCCGATCTCCACTCCGATCTGCTATGCTGTCAATTATTTACCAATATAATAACCAGTGCAAATAGTCGCCACAGCAACCTACAATCGAGTTGGGTGTGTTCTTTGCGATGTAATCTGCGACTGGGACAAAATGGTACAAAATGGTACAAAATTCACCAAATTTAAAATGAGATATATCTCAAATCTGTCTAAAATAAGCCATTGAGCTTTCCACGGTGTATAACCTATATTTCTTTAAACAATCCAGTACAAACACAGAAAGATGTCTTTACATCGTCATAGAGATAACCATTAGTCATTATGTGATATAGAGTACCTACAAATAAGATAAGATAAGATAGAACCTTATTGATCCCGAAGGAAATTCTTGTGCCAGGTTGCATAGCAATAGAATAAAACAATAGAGAAATAAACAGTAGTAATAATACAAATAATATAACAGATTTACAATCATCTACATGTATGTGCACTGCGCAGCGGAGCCATACCTACGTGTACGGGTACGCACTCCACTCCCACAACACGCATGTCGTATTCATTATTTCGTATGGCGTTGAAATAAAACCAGCATCATCTCCTCCTCCTCCTCCACCTCCGCGCACGTGCAGGCCTACGAGCGTCTGGCGGCGCAGATGGACGGCGCCAAGACGGACCTGACCAAGAAGGTGAACGAGATCTCCCGGGCGGCGGGCAAGGAAGCCATCGTGAGGAGAGCGGAGGAGCACGCGGACACCCTCAGCAAGCTGGCCATGGAGCTGCAGGAGTAAGGGAGCTGCTGTATATATATACGTGTGATGGTGTTGGAGACTCAGGACAGCGGCCCCACTTTCACTGGAGCCAGCAGTTAGCTTAGGGGGAAGAATGGGGTTCATTATATTATTTCGATAATAATAATAATAATAATAATAATCATTGTTATTGTTATTATTATTATTATTATTATTATTATTATTAGGACCCCCTCGATAACTAGATGGTTCGTCTCAAGGGGTTTATATACGATTTAATAAACTTGTCATTATATATCATTATGTAATTATATAATTATTTGTATTATATTAATGACATTTTATTTTTTGTTGCTCTACCTGCTGTGTTGCTGCCCGTGTTTCCCTGCCCATTTTGCCCTAACCCACGTTTGCTTTCCCCTTCTCTCTCTCCGGTTAGTGCCGTGAGGAACGCCAGCGGTCGCACCGACGTGCGCAATGCCATCGATGCCATCGACGCCTACAAAAACATCACAGATGCCATCAACGCCGCCGAGGCCGCGGCCAACGAGGCGAAGGCGGCTGCCGATCAGGCGATCAAAGTACGCCTCCTTATGACCTGTCAAATTCATTTGAATTCGATAATAGTTTTTTTCCTTTCTTTCAATGAATCTAACAAATATATATTCCCACTGTTAAGAACGTCAAAAATGAGGACCTCACCAAAAGAGCGAAAGAACTGAAAACGTCTGGAGACAATTTGCTCAAGGACGCCAAGGACGCAAAGAAAGATCTCAACGGTACGAATCCTTTTGGGCCAGCAGCCATCGTCCGCCTCGCCTCCAGAAGAAAAATGCCAAAAATCACGTCATTTCATTTCATTTCTACAGATGCAGCCGGTGACCTCACTGGCCAGAAAAAGCGTCTGGAGGATGCAGATGAGAAGAAGAAAGCCCTGGAGAAGGACCTTCTGACTGTCCAGACAGAGCTGGATAAGATACAGAGAGGTCGGCTTCTTATTATGAACCAGTCCAACACATGCTCTTTTTTTTCAGTTTTGTGTGTGAGATAGTCGAGGCATTAAACAATTTTTATGTCTATTTCAAGACGACATCGGCGATATGATCGACGAAGCCAAAAGGAAGGCGGCGACCGCCAATAAAGGGGTGGGAGAGACCATGGACAAACTGACGACATCAACAAAGAACTGGAAAAGTTCAACATCACGCGGCTGGACTCCAACCTCAGCAGCATCATGGATGACGTGGACAAGTCAGGTGAGGGGACCAGGGACTGACACGTTGTCCTGTGTCACGTTGAGGTCCCTCACGAACGAGGGTGTTGAGGTGTCTTTTTCGTGAGACTGATAGACGATAGTGTCTTTTGCGGTGTAGTGAGGAACCTGCTGAACACCATCCCGTCCCTGGAGGACAAGCTGTCAGAGGTGGAGAACCTCACCTCGCAGCTCTCGCCCATCAGCAACATCACGGATAACATCAAGAAGATCAAGGAGCTCATCGAGCAGGCCCGCGACGCAGCCAACAGGGTAAACACAGTGTATATGTATCCAGAGCATATATGTAGAGTATGTAGAGTCTGCCTTATCCGAGCCTTGTCCAATCCAACATGGCATGTATGTACAGTATATCTAGCACCATTTCCCGCTCACATTGGCTTTCGTTCTCCCCAGATCATGGTCCCGATGAACTTCGCGGGCAACGGCCACGTGGAGCTCCGGCCGCCCCGTGACTTGGAGGACCTCAAGGCCTACACGGAGATTTCTCTCTCCCTGCAGAGACCAATGGTGGTGAGCAGGGGAGACGGCTCACGCAGACGACGCCAAGGCACCAAGGAGACCAATGACATGTTTGTGATGTACCTGGGCAATCGAGACGTGAGTTGAGACTGTGTATTCTATACCGTGGTGGCTGGGAATGTAATGACAATGCAATGCGGTGGGTGGTGTGTTGTTTGAACCCCCTGCGCTCTGTCCTGCTAGTCCACCAAGGACTTCCTAGGCATGGCGGTGAGGCAGAACGAACTCTACTGCATCTACAAGCTCAACGGGGTCGAGTACGAGATCAAAACCGGAATCGTCACCCGCTCTGCGTCGGAGCCGGCCATGTTCGACAAAGTGGACTTTCGCAGGTAACCTCCTTTTAAATCCTACACGCCGGCGACTTTGCACTTCTCTTGGACTACAACAGAGCCACAGTTCCTGGTAGCTTGTTTTGAAACGTCCGTTCCATCCCTTTTAGAATTTACCAGGACGCAGAAGTGATCTACACCAAAGAGTACACGTCCAACAAGCCCAAAATGGGGCCGTTGGGCACAAAGCTGGGTGAGAAGCCGGAGAACCTGCTCAACCTGAGTCCCGGCGACGTGGTCTTCTATGTCGGAGGCTATCCATCCAACTTCACTGTAAGCTACCCAATATTACAGTGAACACGCAGCCCCGCTGGGGGGCGATCACACAGTCAACGTTTGCGGGCTGTAACACGCAAGCCGCCTTTTTGTTGGGAGACAAAATGGCGGAGCGGCGCTTTAACATTGTTTTCTGTTGTGTTTCCCACCGCAGCTCCCAGCGTCTCTCAACTACCCCAACTACACGGGCTGCATTGAGTTATCCACACTCAACGACAGATTTATCAGCCTCTATAACTACCAGAACGCCGAAAACATCAACACAGATACCCCATGCAAGAGGTGATTGTTTTCCCGTATTCAACATGCTGTATGTTATGCAGCATGTTATGTATATACTTACAATAGCACAAAAAGTTCTAATTATATTCTTGTGAACTAGTAATTATTAGATACGGATGCATAATGGCGATTTTTAGGTTGTTGTTGTTGATGTAAGGGTTCTAACTGACATTGTTTGTGTGATCCTAGGTACATCCCACCCACCGACAATTATTACTTCCAAGGCACAGGCTACGCTAAGATGGCTATCGATAAGCAGTACCCCTATCTGCGCATGAGTCAGAACATCAAAAGTCACTTTGACAACGGCCTGCTCCTTTACATAGGAAACGAGGTACGGTTTCCTATGACTCAACATCATGTCTTCATTGTATCATCAAAGCCTAACACAAATGTGTGACTTTTGTGAGACGACCTAGAGTGCATCTTTTCAACTAACGTGTTCTTTTATATCTATTCTGTAGGATAAATATTACAGCGTGACGGTTGAGCAGGGCTATGTTGTCATCAATAGTAACCTGTTGCCTGCACCATTCAGAAGTGAAAAGAAAATATTCCCTCTGGTGAGTGTCTCAGCAAGCCTCTCAGTAGTCCATTTCTTCAAGGATATGGCTTGTGATGTGACTTGTCATAAAGGATGTGACTTGCAATGACCCAAGCTTTGCAAAATGGAAATAGACGGGTTACAACATCCTCCAAACACGGTTCTTCTTCTTTCTCAGTTCGACTTGGCAGAAGTCCTTGTCATCATCGAAAGCCGCAGAAAGCTGATTACCGTGAACATCATGGCCCAGAGCATTCCAAACACAGAGGTCAAAACGCAGGCTGAATACAATGCAGGGGATTTCGTGGAGTACTACATCGGTGGCGCGTCCTCTGAAGTGAGAGAAAGGTATGAGGGTCGGACTCAAAGGGCTGTGCTTCCTCGACGTCCTGTAACTTGTTGATGTGATTCGATCAAATGATTGATCAGTGTTTTTTGCCCAACATCCACCAACAGGTAGCACCTTGAGGGGGGGGAAATATGTGCAAATCTTAATTCTCAAATGCAATCCCTTTCTTTTTCTGCTTACAGGAATAACATAACCATGCCTGCCTTCAAAGGGTGCCTCCGAAACGTGAAACTAAATAACGAGTTTAAGAGCCTCATGGAGGTGGTCGGCGTTAGCCGCGGTTGTCCCAAAAATCTGGTGAGGAGTGCGTTGCTATTCCCCAATGTAGCCACCCTTCCCTCCCTCATAGGGTATCACCGCGTACTCATTTATTGAACTCCTCTCTTATCTCATAGGCTCTCCGTAAAGCAGAGTTCAACTTGGGGAGCTCGCTAACGGGCAACCTGACTGACTTTAGCCTTGCCGCAGACGTTAGCGTGTCACTGGGCTTCAAGTCCTCCGAGGCCCAGGGTCTCCTGCTGCAGAACAGCCAATTGGTGAGCCCTCATTCTGTGCTCTGCCTTCAGCCCTACCAGCTGCAACAGTTCCCTCAGGTCACTCATCCTTATATGTTGTCCGCCCTGCCTCAGGTCACCGGGATCAAACTAGAGTTGGTGGACGGCCATGTCGTTCTGACTTTCGGAGACACTGTGTGGAAATCGACCAAACAATACAAGGATGGCCAGTGGCATTACGTGACTGTAATCAAAACTGGACGGAAGTAAATAAACTCAATTGACTTGATTGATCAACAGACAGATAGATGTCATTTGCATGTCCAACATTTTGTTTTTGAAAGAAAGATCACTGTTGTGTGGGAGTCATGACATGTGTTACATCATAAAACTAAGGCCCCTGTTTCTACCTAGGATCGATTTACTTATTGACGACAAGTACGAGGCTCCGGGGAAACGCTCCGAGACCTACCGCCCGGGCCCCGACACTCTGGTGGCTCTGGGCAAGGACACCTTCAAGGGCTGCGTATCCAACGTCTACCTGAGACGGTAATCAACCGTTGCACACTGCACAGACTGCCATTGTTCATGTAGCACCGTGGCTATAGTATTATATACTATGGTATAGTAGTCATAGTACAGTCATAGAATTGGTACTCTGTTACGAGGGCCATTGGCTGTGACATTGTATGTAGCGCTTTGTGTAAAAGCGTTATATACGTGACATCCGTGTGCATATAACACACTCACTTTGCTTTGTTTGTCGCAGGCCGAGCAATCTGTATCGAGCGGAGGACTTGAGCATGTTCACATCTACGGGGAATGCGCTGGTGGGCCAGTGTTCATCTGAAAGACCGCCACACATGATGCTGGACTCATCCCCCAAGAAGGTCAGGACAGCACTTGATTGACACAATTGATTTTTATTGATCAATCAGAATTTCGGGCCAATGCAGGAGGCCTCACTTTTCAATTCATTTGAGGGGAATAATCTGATCATGATCAAATATTGATCAAGTATTGACCTATCTGAATGTCTTTCATCACATTTGTGTTGCATTTGTTTTGTATTTAAGGAAAAGCAGATCAATGGATTTGCAATTAGGCAATATATGTATGTAGTGAGCAGAAGTACCATCATTGTTTCTGTTCTCTGTTTGCACTTTTGAACACATGTTGTCATTACCACACATGCACTAGTTGCCTAATCCTGAGCCTAACCCGGACCCAAGTGTTGAGCAGCCAGTTTCACTAGTTATTAAGCCACTATAAATCTAAGTGTATTGTGTTTGAAACATGTGCTGTGCTACTGTGTTTCCAGATATGAAGAAAGAGAAGGACGCCCTAAGACCTGCCGATATCGAGAGAAAATATAATATATATAATATACAAATATAAAATTGTTGCAAACGTTTCCATGTTAACAAAACATTTCCCATGTATTTGCCAAGAGCAACAAGATCACTTATGCCGCCATAACTATTTTTGAATGTATGTCTGTCTTTTTGTATTATTATTATTATGAAATAACTCAAAGCAAGTATCTTGAAATCCATCCATGTCTGTTCTGTTTCTTCATCTCACACAATAATACAATAATAATTTTCTCACTAACCGTTCATAAGCAGTCACGGGCTAATTCAGTATGAATCAGATAAAGAACACATTCTTCCGTGACATAAACTTTGAGATGCTAACACTGGACTGAATCAAATATAACCAATCATCCTCATCCTAAATTCTAAACTCACCACTTTATAATTTCCACACAGCCTTAATTTTACATGGAGGTGGGGTGGATGGTGTGTGCGTGCGTGTGTGCGTGCGTGTGTCACTAAGAAGCAAACATATTAAATCTTGTGCCTGATCAAATGACTAATTATGTTTTGTCTCAGTTACTTCAACTAACAACAATAATATTTGCCATCTTAATAATCGTTCTACATCATGGTCTTCAATTAACTATGATGTAGCTGCCTAGTGTTACACTTGAAGTGTACAGCCCATTGTTAAGTTTATTTATATATTGATATGTGATATAGTCTACAGACAGGAGACAGAGCAGTATTTCACAACCAGATGAAGTCACTGTCTCAAACGTCTGTATGTCTATCCTGTGTTCACAAGCATTAACAGCTCCATAAAAAACACACTCTAATCCCCTAAATAATTTAAACAAATGACTTTGCTTTACAAAACAATGTATTTAATCATTTTATGCAGAGTTAAAAAAACAGATGAACACACATTGACTGTTAGTTTATTGACTGAGGTTTACTGTTATGTGGCACTGAAATGTGCCACATAACTGGCAACACTTTAAATTCCCGTGAACCATTTTACGTTTCAATTTATATTGGATTACACATAACAGCCTACACAATATCATTGAGTAAATTGAAAATTCTCTTGCAAATCAACTGCATATTTTTTTCCTTACTTACTATTTTATATTACTTCATATATCCATTCATTCATTTCTTCACAAGGTCATAACAAATCATCAAACTAAACGCCACTAATGCACACATGAAGTTTCCTTACCGGGTTAACAACCGATTTAAAAATACATTCCTCATAAATAGATGACAGAGGGGTTGCTATAGTGATGGTATCGACATCCCTGCTCAATCTCTGAGCATTATAAATACATGGGCAGGGTATCCAGCCAATGCAGGAATCAATGTCTTCATAGATCTCATCTAGACCGCCGTATCTCAGTGATGGTATACCCATGCACCTTCACTGTTCAACACATTGGCTCCAATTCTTGAAATAGATCAAATTATCTTAAATTAAACTTTTGATGGCATCATTTTTATCATGCCATCAAAAGTGAGACTCCTTATTCACTGTTGCAGTCATATTAAGACTAAATCACAGTCTGCAGACAATAGACAAAAGGGTTATGGTTGTCAAACGTTGCAATAGTCATTTTGTAGTAAAGGAAAGTCACAAGTTGTCAATATACATTACAAATAATTTCATCCTTGAATCCTAGCACAGCACCAGGGTGCAGAAGTATATTTATCAGCACCTTTTCTGCGGAAAACGTTTTCTTTTCTCTTTCCTAAGTGTCCGTGGAACAGCATCGCACTTTGAACTCCTCTGCATCATTCACAACATTGGAAGGTGTGAGGTGCCCGTGATAGCACTTTGACGCCATTGGCACTCTGTGACACTGGGCTTTGTGTCTGCTCTCCCTGTCTACTGTGCCAGGACGCTGTGCGGCCGTGGGCCAACGAGTCTCTGGGGTCCGAGTGTACTGAGCCGGCCTCGCTCCAGCGCGCCTACCGCATGGGTGCCGCCGTCAGCAGCCTGAGCTACGGTCTGCCCCCGCAGGCCCTGCTGTCCAAGTAGGCCTACGCACTTGGACACGCCACCTGACTACCACACTAGTACACTCAGTTTAACACTCACATTCCAATCTCATGGCATACGTACACACACACACACACACACAGACACTCAGAACTAATCAATGGGACACTTTTTGTTTCTCCCACAGGCCCCACTTCTCTCTGGATGTCCGGACCCGGTCTCCAGAAGGCTTGTTGTTCTTCGCTGCGACCAAAGGGGGGAACTCTCACCTGGCCATCTACATGTCCAAGGGCAGAATCCGATTCTCTGTGGGCAAACACAAAGAGATCTTCAACCGGGAGAAATACAATGACGGGAAGTGGCACTCGGTCAGTGACGCACACCGTCTCAGACGGTTTCAGGGCTCGGGTAATATTGATCCGTAGTTGCATTAGTCTGCCTGCCTGCCTGACTCTTAACTCTTTGTTCTCATACACAGGTCATATTCAGCCTGGAGAAGAAGAGATTCCGGCTGGTGGTGGATGGAATCAGGGCTCAGGATGGCCAGCTGAAGATTGACGAGGTGGCGTCGCTGGAGTTGCTGTCACCCCTCTACTTAGGAAGTGCCCCTGAATCCCTTCACCATTATTTAAAGGTAAAAGACCAGTAGTATTGCCGTGTAGTATTAGTATTACATTACTATTACCTAATTATAAATTAAATTGGACCAGATTTTAGAAGCAGACTATTTCATTGATCAGATGTGTTATATGTAGTTTGCAGACTGATACTTATTGATTTGTCAGCTATCAAGATGCATGGGTGAAAGAGACACTGTACAATTAATGTGCTGCCTCAAAGGCCCTGATCTTGAACAAGCATACTTTTATTAGATTTTTATACAACTATATCTACTCAAGGAGAATGATAAAGATAACTAGAAGTCTGATTAGATCTTTATGTGATCATGTATGTATTTGTCCACTTTCAGTGGAAAGACCTACCGAAGCACAGCGTGTTGGGCTGTCTCCGCAACTTTAAAATGAACGGCACTGCCATGCTGAAACCCACCACCAACCACGGCGCAGGGCCCTGCTTTGACGGACAGCTGCAGATCGGCGCTTACTTCCCGGGGAAACACGCTCACGTTGTTATTGGTGAGTCAGAGTCCATCGGAATACTTGGCATTTTTTAAGGCATTCGTCAGAGTCGTCGTATAGATACCTAACATTTCTATGTTCTGCAGAGGACAACTTTGTCGTGGGGGCCAACTTCGAGCTGTTGTTTGACATCCGACCCCGGAGTCTAACGGGGGTCCTGCTCCACGTGGGGAACTTCAGCCAGGCCCGACATGGAGCCAGTGTGGGACACCACCTCAGTCTCTACATGCTCAATGGAGAGGTGAGCTGTTCCTTATTATAGCAATGGGTTGCCATGGCAGCAATATCAACCTAAGTTATCTATTTTAATTTTGTGGTCCAGGTTTTCATTTTTTCATTTTCAATTCTTCATGCAGGCACTACCATGTGACACAGTTATTGTATTGCCTCAGCCTGAATGTCTCCTATAATACATGCATTGCTTTTCGCCATGCGCTGACCTACAGGTAGTAGCGCAGGTGAACAATGGAGCAGGGGAATTCATGGTGTCGGTCACGCCCAAGACTGCGTTGTGTGACGGCGCATTCCACAAAATATCAGGTAAAGTAGCTATTGTTCACAACACATGCTCACCACAAAGTGCACACAATGACAACAACATTGATGTGTTACAACAATGTGATGTGTGTGCGTGTCTTCTCTCAGTGATCAAAAGGAACAACGTGGTGCAACTTCACGTGGACACCGTGGACAACCACAAGATCGGGCCTCCCTCCTCCACCGCCACTCTGACCAGAGACCCACTGTATGTGGGCGGCATCCCAGGTAGGGTGGTGGCCACTGACACTGAATGGCATTCAGTGGATTTGCTTTAATCAAAGGTGGGAATCCAACCCTGGTAGTGCCATGCTCTATCAGTTGAGCTTGCATCGGTGTCCACGGTACAGACAGGCAGGCAGGCAGACATAGACAGATCTATGTTCAGTGATTTAGCAGACGCTCTTATCCAAAACGACGTCCAAGTACACAATCAATATTACTACAGATTGGAGTGCTGCAGTACAGTACAGTACGCACACACACACACACACATACACACACACATATTTATATATATATATATAGTGTATTATACATTGATAATAATGATATAACATTATTAATGATAATGATAAAAAATGACAGATGATAATGCTGATGATTGAAAATTGATAATAACTGATAACAAAAGGTTTTATTTTGCATTGATATTTAAGTGCAAAACAAAATGGCCGACACAGTAATAAGCTAATAAGCGCAGTAAGACAGTAACCCCTTCCCCGCCCCTCCATGTGTGTGTTCCACAGAGACGGCCCTGCAGCGGCAGCAGCATCAGCACTGGCTCCCCGTCTCCTCGTCCTTCGTGGGCTGCATCCAGGACATGAGGATCAACGGCAGCCCCGTCTACTTCGAGAGGCTCTCTAAAGCCTTCGGTGCGGTCAATCTCCGGGAATGTCCGGCAGGCTGACGCAGGCCTCCTCCTCCTCCTCCTCCTCCTCCTCCTCCCCCACCCCCTGCTGCTGCTGCTGCACCATAACCACGCATATACGCTATGTGGGACCATGTCCATTCGCTACAACCATGTGCAATGTCAAAGTGTATATTATGTACAGTGTATTCAGTTGAGAGTGCACACAGATATGTGCACTGCCAAGAGTTGTGTGACTAGGTGTCTAGTGTGTGTGTGTGCGTGTGTGTGCGTGCGTGTGTGTTTGTGTGTGCGTGTGCAAATGAGTGCATGTCTTTATTGATCTGTATCAGGAAATACAACTGCTAAGCTTTTCCATTCAATGTTTCTGTATTTATTTTTTGTTTTTTTTGTTAAATCATACATTACAGTATCACTTGATTGATGCATTTAGACCTATGATGTTTCACATCAAATTAAGAAATCAGTTTTACTTTCTTTGACTATACATGTTACTGTATAATGTTTGGTTGGAAATGGCTGCATTGCTGTTTGACCTCCAAGCATAAGCGACCAAGCACTTTAAGTATTCAAGTGACAAGTGGACCGTCATCATTGGTTAATGTCTTTGTTCAACTCAAGGTTGTACAGCCAAGGGGTTTTCTTGTAAATTACTGCATTATCAGATAATGACAACGTTTATCTATCACAGTAAATGGCCACTGGTCAGACTAAATGTTTACTTTTTTTAATAAGACCTAGATCTAACTGATCAGCCTTGAAATCAAACAAAATTTTCCTGAATTTATATTCCATTTTTTCTTGTGCATTCCTCAGTGAAAATGGAGATGTTGTTTTGTGGATGTAAAAGATGTACCAAATGTATGTTTTGTTTCAAAGCTTGGACTATTTAGCCTATATTATTACAAAATATTTACAGAAATCAAAATGCCTTGATTTATACAATTTTGAATTGTGTATTTTATTGTGTTATGGAAATATTCCGAATTTTTTCGATAAAAGCCCACATGTTTCAGGGGTATTTTCCGCATTCATTAGCAATAACAAAATATGGTTGAGGTCAGCGTTCAATTGATCTATTTCATGTATTTCATTTTCAAATGTATTGTCTGAACACGTCAAAGTGCTACATTTACTCTAGATGATGGAAGGGGGTAATTGGCATTTATTTATATGTTTCACTGTTTCACTGTAGGCCTGCTATTTAGAGTAAAAGTAAATAAACTTTAATTGTGTGAGAAACTGGCAGATCGCTTCAGTTTTTATGAATTAGAAAATTACATTTACAAGCCAAAAGATCAAATCAATATAAATAGAATAAATAAACAAATAATCATAATCATAAATAATAGTAATAATAATAAATATACACTGACAACTTTTACGCGACGACACGGACGCTGATTGGCTGGCGGTAAAGATCTTGACAACTAACGCCCCGCCCACTATTCTCTGTCTCGCGACACCGCTCTGGAGCGCGTGCACCGCGGCGGCTCCACGCGGAAGACGAGCGGCGACGCACGGCGCGAGGACGGATCATTATTTACATTCTAACGAATCATTCTCGTGTTGCAAACAAACAAACAAACAAACAAACAACGACGACGATGGACGCGACACGACTTAGTTGATATTCGACGCTTTGACTGCGCTGTCAAAGACGACAGCGCTCAGCACGCAGACAGACTTCCCTCTTTCCTTTTTTGTGTCGTTTTATTAATAATAATAATAATAATAATAATAATAATAATAATAATAATAATAATAATATCCATGGCGGGCACAACCAAACCGGTAGACCAGCACGGTGCCGCCGGGGACAACGCCGCGGACACTATCGACGACGCCGAACTGGCACTGGAGGGGATCAATATGCTGCTCAACAACGGCTTCAGGGAAAGTGACGAGCTCTTCAAAACGCACAGGTCGGTAGTCGGCATCACCCCTCATGCGCTCTCCTTCTCCAGGGGGTGGGGGGCTGGGCCGGGGACCCATGTGCAGCATCCCATGGACCCCCCGCCGCCGCCGCAGCAGCAGCAGCAGCCCCCCATGGACCCCCCGCCTGCAGCAGCAGCCCCCCATGGACCCGCCTGCAGCAGCAGCAGCAGCAGCCCCACGGTCCATTCATTGACTGGTGGTGGTGGACCACGGATTGCAGCGAGATTACTTGGATTGCAGTTATAGATGATCGATCACAGATGACTTACTGCTTGATGTTAAAGACCCCAATCAGCACAAAAAGTGACATGACGTCGGTATTGTCCGTCTACATTTAAAAGGCTGCAGCTGTGGCGTCGAGGTGTGCCAGAAGATGAAGTTGGGCGAATAACTCTTCTCCAGAAACTGTCCAGATCTCAACCACCTCAACTGCGGCAGTCCCATTATATTAAAGGCTTGTTATGTCACACAGAGGGAGAAAGCTTTTATTCCTAGTGCATCTCTCTTTTGAGGGTCAATCATTTTTGTATTCTTATAGCATTTAATGCAGTGTATGGGGGTGGGAGTACACGTCATGCTATTAGGATTAGTACGAGGTCATAAAACTTGTTTACTGGTTTAGAGGCTCAAACTCGTTTCCAAACAGGTCTGTGTGCTCTTAGAAACCCACAATGGATGTGTTAAATAGCTACACTTGTTTCGAAAGCAAGCCGCTTTCGCTTTACGTTTACTGCCACTCACTTTCCTTTTAAACACAACTTTTGAAAACCTTAAAAGCTTACGTAAGTGATTGCTGATGTCAAGTTGAATAACAAGTTGAATGACAAGTTGAATGACAAGCATGCACAGAAGGGCAACCCCCCGGCGCCCCGGTGAAACCTGAATGTCACCTCTTCGTTCTAATTGCTCTCCCCGTAGAGAGGAAGGACCTCACACTGTGGCTGTTACAACAGGGACAGAGATCGAGAGTACGCTTGAAACTTGTGACTACTGTAGGCCACAGACACTCAGCTAATTCAGGACACGTTGCTAGAGGCGTCTTAACAGTCGACACACATTTCCTCTGCATAGACCGCGCTGGCCTTCTTCTCGGCATTATCTTTTACACTAAGACTCGTCTGTTGCTTGTTGTTGCTATGTTTAGGATTCATCACCCCCCCCCCCCCCCCCTCCCTGATAGTTTTCTACTATTCTCTTTTCAAGGAACCACAGCCCTCTCATGAGTTTTGGTGCCAGTTTTGTCAGTTTCTTGGTAAGTGGATGTGCAAGCCCTACACACACCTACTGTACATACATTAACCCCCTGATACTAGAGAGTCCTGGAGATCACGGATCATTGTCATTACTATAGTAATACTACAGCAGGACTACTATATAGCCTACTGTACAAGAATGACTATATAGCCTACTGTACAAGAAGCAGGCCTAACATTTTCATTTTTCATTTCTTATCTGTGACACATTTTCTGTGTGGTCCTCTTTAAAGTACTATCAGTAATACACGTCTTTGTGTAATACACAGTTTGCAATTGCAACACTAACTTATTTAGTATTGCTTGCAAAACAACCCAGTGTGTTGTATTTTGTCATGCCTGTGCGGTATGGAGTGGTGAAGTGAGGTGTTGTTTTGTTTGTTGGGCAGAATGCCATGATGACATTTGAGGAAGAGAAAATGCAGACAGCGTTGGAAGACCTCAAAGCCACAGAGAGGCTCTGCGAGAGCGAGAACGGCGGAGTCATCGAAACCATCAAGAACAAGATCAAGAGATCTGTGAGTGTGAGTCATGTGTGTGTCCGCCACACACGGTGACAAAATGCGCCCACAGATTTAGTGATATTATTACCCTGTAATATCTACTTGTTGCGTTGTATATTTATCTTTTAACATATTTTTATTTAATCTTTTAGTATATTATGCCTTAAATAGGCTAGGTAGTTGCTGATGACTTTTCATAACAATTTCAAGACAAAGTCTGACTCTATAGTTCGGTGCATCTGCTAATAATAGACTTCGACTTGAACATGAAGGATAACGATTTTTCAACCTGGATCCTATTATCCATGTTGGGTCTAGCTGACTATTGCAGACAACAATTTGAATTAGAAAATGGTCAAGTATTGAACAAGAAGGCAGCTGTTAAACAGCAGAATTCTAACACTTTGGAGCAATCGCGCCCATCACGTACAGTACGTCCTCTAAAAGTGCTTGCTTTTGCCACTGACCAGATCAGATTGTTATACGTTACCTTACAGAAAGGATCCCTAAAGAGAAATAAAACATATTTCCTTTCACCTGAACCAGTTGTGGTGTGTAAGTAACCAAGTCTTGCACAAGGAAAAGCATGAAATCTCTGAAATCTCACAAGAGTTGCAGGAAGAGGAGGGTGGAGTCCATCCTGAGAGAGTTGGTGAGTGTGGAGCGCCGGCAATAGTTTGTTGTGTTGGACTACAGAAAACCTAGCTTAGTGTTGTCGAAAATATTTTCATAGCTGAATATTTAGCTGATTTTGACAATGTGAGATTTCGGATTTCAGAGCCAGACCTCCCCTTGAGAGAGACTCGGATCAAGGGAAATTGAAAGAAAACTGTGGCTGTCCTTTCCATAATGTTGTCAAACACTTCTAGGAACCGGCAGCTGTCGGTGGCAAAAGCAAACACCTTTTAAGAGGATGTACAGGGGTTATTGCCCCTGGGATATTTCCCCTGTACAAGGGTTAAAATGCAGGTGTTTTGTGGCTGCATACTTGCTCAATACTGGACCTTTTTAAAAAAAATTGCATTAGTCAGGTAGACACCAACATGTGGTCCGACTCCAGGTTCACAAATCCCAGCGTTATCCTGTAACATAATGCACACATAATGCATAGCTGTTGAGTGTTGACCTCACTAGTGCTGGGCTGATGGGCAAAAACTGATATCCTATTCCCATATACGTGAAAGTGATCTTGGTTATGTACCGTATACAGCATGGTATGCCACAGTGCAGTTTCCCTGCTCTTGCACCTCCCAACCAGTGTTATTTGATTAATAACAGAGCATAAGAATTATATAGGTTAGGACCTAGGTCTAGGCTTAGGTCCCCTGCAGGGGAGCAGCACCACCGCCAGATGTTGAGCATCCCAATGCTATTTCTTTGATTTAAAAACATATAGGCCTATATCATTCAATGTCACCGCACAGCACCACACAATCAACTTACTCTATACCGGTTGTGCGGTGGGGCCGTAATTCATACCATACCCGTGTACTTTTATACAGTCCAGCCCGAGGCCTAGCCTATTCTTATGCTTTGTTATTAATCAAATAATAATCGACTTGACTGAACGGAGGTCGTTCATAGTACAGTACAGTACACCCACTCGGGGCTTCTGATGGTAGTATGCCCTGCCGCGTGACCTCCCACGCCAAGAGCTTTGAGTTATGTGACCCCGGCTTGTGTAGATGGACTCCCAGAGGTCAGGGCTGGCCGTGCTGAACCGCCTCCAGCGGCAGATCATCATGGCCGACTGCCAGGTGTACCTCGCCGTGCTGTCCTTCATCAAGCAGGAGCTGTCGGGTAAGAGGCCCTGAACATCAGATCCCACACACGTGTGCATGGTTATGATGATTATATCATTGCGAGTGACCCTTTTTAACCTCTGACCCCCCCCTTGACACAGCGTACATCAAAGGGGGCTGGCTGCTGCGCAAAGCCTGGAAGATGTATAACAAGTGCTACAGCGACATCACCCACCTGCAGGAGGGCGGCCCAACGCCACAGCAACGCCGGCCCTCGTTCTCGCGGCGCCATGGGTCCCCGTCGCCCACGCTCTCCGCCAAGTCCGAGTCGGAGCAGTCCCTGCACGACCGCCCTGGCCCCGCCCCCGCCCCCAGCCCCGCCCCCGTCCACTCGGATGCCCTGGACCGGCTCAAGGGCTCGGTCAGCTTCGGCTACGGCCTCTTCCACCTCTGCATCTCTATGGTGCCGCCGCACCTGCTGAAGATCGTCAACCTGCTGGGCTTCCCTGGCGACCGTCTCCAGGGCCTGTCAGCACTCTCATATGCCAGTGAAAGTAAGGACATGAAGGCGCCCTTAGCTACGTGAGTAGGTGTGCCGAAACATCCCCGTGACAAGTCAACTAATGGCTCCGTTGGCTGCCACCTGGCTATGAGAGCGTCATGTGACATTTTTGCTCTGATTTGGATGGTGTTTGCATGTGTTGTATTCACAAAGGAAATAATGGAAAGCAGTAGACTCTAACATTACAGAATATGATGTGTTAATGGTTAATGGTTAATTGATTGCATTCATATAGCACTTTTATCCGAAACGCTTTACAGTATTGCCTCAAATTCACCCATCCGTAATGTTGTCAAACACTTCTAGGAACCGGCAGCTGTCGGTGGCAAAAGCAAACAATTTTTAAGAGGATGTACAGGGGTTATTGCCCCTGGGATATTTCCCCTGTACAAGGGTTAAAATGCAGGTGTTTTGTGGCTGCATACTTGCTCAATACTGGACCTTTTTAAAAAAAATCGCATTAGTCAGGTAGACACCAACATGTGGTCCGACTCCAGGTTCACAAATCCCAGCGTTATCCTGTAACATAATGCACTGGTATGAATGCAATGGTGTCATGTCAAGTGTGAAACAATGTGAGAACCTGAACCACTGATCCTGTGATTAGCAGGATTAGCCAGTTATTTGCTCTATTGTTGAGTAAACATCTCTCAGCACCGCACACGGGGAGGGAATGTAGCTTCCCCACCCACACCTACTGTCTGTACACAAAACAGCTGAAGTCATTGCACCAAACTCCTCTCAGGTGCCAAACTTAAGCACTCTAGTATTATAGCGGTGCAGCAGGGATATCAGCTGAACGCACTCCCCCTCCTTTCTTTTGCACTGACTCACACTGTGTGTGTGGGGGTGTGTGTGTGTGGGGGTGTGTGTGTGTGTGTGTGTGTGTGTGTGTGTGTGTGTGTGTGTGTGTGTGTGTGTGTGTGTGTGTGTGTGTGTGTGTGTGTGTGTGTGTGTGTGTGTGTGTGTGTGTGTGTGTGGGTGTGTGTGTGTGTGTGTGTGTGTGTGGGGCGGTGGTTCTGCATAGCAAGTATGAACATGTCACAGACCAAACTATTTTATGAAAGGTGGGTAAGATACATCTTGGGTTCAGGCAGGATTGCAGTCGGACTTAAATTTGTGTATAAAGATTATACTGCAACGATAAGATTATATAATACTTAGACCGCTCTTTATAATGGCCCACCTATTATGCCAAAAAAAAAGAGCCTATTCACGTAAAACAAGATATCTTTATACATGTGGATGGGAGATTTGTAAGGAGATATATGTAAATACTTCTCATCTTGTATTGCTAGACCTTTTTGCCTTGATGTGTGTAGTACATATGTAGACGTGGAACTGTGATATATTTGGATGTTGGACTGTCTTGACACCCGCAGCTTGTATGATTTTCTTATGAACTAACCCTGTTTTATGTGCCTTGTATGCAGGTTGGCCCTCTTGTGGTATCACACGGTAGTGCAGCCCTTCTTTGCGCTAGATGGTGCTGACACACAGGCAGGGCTGCTGGAGGCCAAAGCTATTCTTCATCGTCGGGAGACGGTCTACCCCAACTCCTCCCTCTTCATGTTTTTTAAAGGGCGGGTGCAGCGCCTAGAGGTAGATGGAAGTCCAGGAATAGTATCTTTGGTTTTTTTTCTACCCAGGCCTGAAAATCCGTTGACAGTTTATGAACCATCATTGAAGAGGACGCAGCATCCTAGCATTAAACAAATCTATCATTGTGTTCTTTTACCACATGTTCCTTCAGATCATTCTGATAAATATAGCATTGGTGTGTAAAAACATTCATCTTCTTTTATAACTTTTCCCAGTACATTTTTTTTATCAGGTGTATATTTCATTAGACTTGCAGACTTGAGCATAATTCTTTAGCCTTTGAGCAAACTTCAATAGAGTTTGCTGAAAGGCTAAAGCAGTTTTCAGTAGTGCCTGGGTTGAACCATGCCTGACTTGTTCTGTCACCTGACTCTGAGCAGCAGCAGCAGCCTCTGAGCGTCCCTCTCTCCCTCTCTCCTCCCCAGGGCCAGATCAGTGGCGCCCTGACGTCGTTTAGCGGGGCCCTGGAGCTAGCCACCGACCAGAGGGAGATCCAGCACGTGTGCCTGTATGAAATAGGTACCGCTGCTCTCTCACGTTGAGCCCACGCTAGTTGCTCAAGCAGCCCATGCTAGTGACTCAAGTGGCCCATGCTAGTGATTTAACTAGCCCGTGCTAGTTACTCAAATAGAGCATGCTAATTACACAAGTAGCCCAACCCATGCTAGTACTCAAGTAGTCCAATGCTAGTTACTCAAGTAGCCAGTGGCAGTTCTAGGTGTTGGTGTTGGGCTGGGGGTTGTTGGCTACATTCAACCATATCATTGTCTTAGTTTTCTTCACTGCATTGCAGGAATTCAGGGGAGGAAAAATAGAAAGTCTTTAGGTAATATGTGGGACACAAACGTATCAAAGGTTTTACGAAGACAAACGTATACAAATACAGACACAAATACATCCACAAGGTACATACAAAAGTACTTGTATGCAAATAAATATATGCAACAAGAGAGACAAACAAATACAACGCACAGCCCTACCATTCCCGAAATAGCAGACGCTAGCTGCCCAGCTAGCCCCTATGAGTCATTGTGATTGTGTACAATTCATTGTCATTTTGTGGTGTTGTGATTGTCCTGGTTGTGTTCTCAGGTTGGTGCAGCATGATTGAGCTGAGCTTCAGAGACGCCTACCGGGCATTTGAGCGGCTGAAGACCGAGTCTCGCTGGTCCCAGTGCTACTACGCCTACTTGACTGGAGGTGTGACCACGCATACTAATTATTATTATCGTCATCATTATTGGTGGTGGTGGTAGTAGCATTGGCGCTAGCTCCCGAGCTAACGCAACTGCATGTGGTGGTCTCATGTGCAGTGTGCCAAGGAGCCAGCGGGGACTTGGAAGGAGCCGCGGTGGTCCTGAAGGATGTGCAGAGGCTCTTCAAACGCAAGAATAATCAAATAGAGCTGTTCTCTCTCAAAAGAGTGAGTCCATCATGCACCGGTAACCCCTCAAGTCACGATGCCACCAAGCAAGTCATCAAGGGACTTGATTAACATGTGCTATGTTGGATGCTTTGTCAGGCTGAGAAGCTGAGGAAACCCCGACCGTCTCGGGAGCTGTGCAGCCTGGCGGTGATCGAGGTCCTCTACCTGTGGAAAGCCCTGCCCAACTGCTCCGTCCCCAAGCTCCAGGCCATGATACAGAGTAGGACACCCCACCCCACCCACCCTCCCTCTCAGTGTTGTTGTTGTTGTTGTTGTTTTCTTGTCTAATCTTGCGCCCCGTGCTTCAGTTCTGCAGGGAATTGAGGATGCGTCTTGCGCGGGTTTGAAAAACCTTCTTCTTGGCGCCATACACAGAACCCTGCACAACACCAAGGACGCCATTCAGGTACGCTCCAGTGGATGACTTGACCAGGTTCTGGGTGGCGGTGGCTCAGGAGGTAGAATGGTTGATTGCTGGTTCGATCCCTGGCTCCGACTAGCTATAAGTGTCGAGGTGTCCCAGAGAAAGACACACCCTAACCTCTGCTCCCGACAACGAGCTGGCTGTTGTCTTGCATGGTTGACACCGCGGTCGGTGTATGAATGTGCGTATGAATGGGTGAATGTGAGGCAATATTGTAAAGCTCATTGGAGAAAAAGCCTTTTATAAATGCAATCCATTTACCATTTTTTTTTGTTCTGTCATTGAGCCCGATGTGTCTCTGTTGAACCTCGCAGCATTTCCAACTGGCTGAGCGCGACGAGGTCGGGTGTCTGAGCAACTCCTACGTACAGCCCTACGCCTGTTACGAGGTGGCCTGCGTGCTACTGGACTCCCCAGAGGTCGGTGGTAGAGGAAAGGGATTGGGATTAGTTCTGCTGTCTGGGAGGATTGAGATCCAAGTGAACTTGGAACTGAAGTTGAACATTTTCTTCTTCCCTTGTTTTTTTTTTTGTAGGCTGCAGAGCGAGGGAGGGCCCTCATGCTTCAGGCCAAGGTGACGTACTGCAGAATACACCTCAACGTGTTCCAAGCATGTTGTTGTTTTGTATCTATCTGTAATAACTGGTTTTAACTTGCCGGTCTGTCCGCTGTGCCCTTGGACCCCGCAGGACGAATACGCTGGCTACGATTTTGAAAACCGGCTCCACGTGCGCATCCATTCAGCGCTGGCCTCCACCAGAGCGGAGGCCCCGGAGGGATGAGCTCTTGGAAATGGACACAACAGGAAAAGTTATAACACTGGCACAGCTCATGTGGTTTGTTTTAGTTACATTTGTATTGGTTTTTTTTACATGATGAGCCATCAACTAAATTTTAAAAACGTGCTCGGTAAATATTTAAGTGGTTTTCTATGGCCTATCGGTATACAATCCACACATGGAGTTTTAATGTGTTCTGGTTTAGATAAATTATTGCTTATTACTTTATTGCAAGCTGAAACATCCAGACATATTTTATTTAATAAGCTTTGATGATCACGCAACACAGCGACACACACACATACACTAATGACTTTATCTTTAAAAGCTTTTGCAATTGATCCCCTTCAGTGTTATAAATGGATTTCCTTTTTACAACGACTGGCGTGTTGCTAATCCAAATGCACTGCAAGCCAAGGCCATCTCATTTACAATAGCCTGTATTGTTTTTATAGGTCCTATATACATATATACACTGTTGTAAATAATTAGGTATTTGTTTATATGTGCCAACATGTCCTGGCACTAACAAGTGCCCTAGTCGCATATTTTGTACATTTTGAATTGTACATTACTGCCGTAATGTTGTTTTACTCCATTTTAAACCAATAAACGCCTCAACGCCTTTTTTGTGGCTGTAATTTCAAACCATTTCCAACAATTGCCCCGAGATATAGGAGCTGCTCCTGGTAATCTCTAAAGAATCTCCCTGACCAGGTCCTGTGTGTTCTTAAATGAAGATCGGAAACTCGCCAAATGGCTGTCCATTGAACACATGCACTCACTCACTCACTCACTCCAGCTTTGGGGGTACAAAAGGTGTATGTGTGAATGTGAATGCGTGCATTTGCGCGTGTGTGGTTCCCTCTCATCAGGACAGGATGGACCTCAGGCTGCAGTGTGGAAGTGATATTCAGCCTGGAACTGCGGAGGAACAGGATCTTCTTACAACACAATGGAAAGAGGACTCTGGCCAGGCCCAATCTTCACGCAAAAATAACACAATAGCCACTGGGGTGTCCTGCGGTGTGAATAATTAAAACACGTGGTGTGGTGCTGGACAAGAACTTAATATTCTGCTGATGGTGAACTCTGCCTTAATCAAATTTCTCCTGCTGATTATATGCCACTCAGACACTGCTCAGCAGGGGAAAAGAGTACTGATGATTTTAGAACAATTCTTGGGACAATGGAGAGTAAAGATAGAAATGAGACGCAGTCAGCGTGTATGTAGAGCAAGGTGTCCAGAAGGCCACAGTTTATGTGCAATATCTACATGATGGCTGTTATTTTCTAAAGGATATACCAACTAAAACAGAAAAATCAAGTGGTTTATTATCACTATTACATGTATTCGAGTTGTTTAATATTTGTGTGATTATTTGGGAACTTGATGTAAAAAAAAATATATATATATAACGCAAGGCTTATTGTGCTGCCATGAAGCACAGCCAATATTGTTGTTTTACTAATGGGGACCCACATGCTAGATACTGCTATTTGATTTTAACGGGAGACAGTAAACATAACTCCCTAGTCCTGTCTTCCTCTCCATATTGATATGGAATGATCTGTTTAGACTATGCTCTACGCCTTACATCAGAAAGCAAAGTGGTGATATGCTCTGCTTCCTTCTCTCAGATATACAAACCTTAAGTGAATGATCGTTAAGGACTGGTCTAGATTGCTTACATGAAAACGCTAACAATGTAATGCCTCTGTCCATGGTGCTGATGGCTCAAAGTTTTTCTTGACTTTTCTTACTCACTAGAATGTCCACCTAAATCTAAATATTTTTTAACAATTATGTTTTTTACAATTTACATTTTCTAGTGTATGGATTCTTCACAATTAAGACAATTATATCCTCTCAACAAAAAGAACACGTCTATTTCTAAGAGCTATATTTCTTGTGGATATTCCTGGTGAGGATCCCCTAGTCATGTAACGTGGCCTACTTTAATTAGAATGATTAACCAAATGAAGGGGAGGGGGAATACTGTGGCTATTCTTAGACACTATCCACTTGAGGTTAAGTCTTTGATTAGATGTTGCCTTAAAGTCTCTGTTAATTGCGAGCATAATTAATAAGGAATGAGCCAGGGAGTGTGATGTGATTTGGGTCTAATTGGACTGGTTACTAATTGCTGACACTGCATCAAAGGCTTGTTCTGATGCGAACAGCAATACATTCCCATGGCACTGGATACAAAAGTTGATTTCATTATCAGCGAAGCAACATTTTATTTTCTTGCATTTCCAAAATAATGCCATATAATATTAGTGTTTCCTCATTTAAAATATGAAATAAATATGAAAAAACCCGCACTTACATACGAAGAGCTTAAACATAATTTTTTCAGGCCTATTTATTCTCATAATATTACAACATAACATATGAATGATTATTGGTCATTCATAATGCTTCTGCAACTGGTGAGATGATGTTGCATTTATTTTGTCCGACTTGAGATACTTTACATTTGTGGAGATCATCACAATATTAATATATAAAAAAAGAATAAATATGTTCCCTTTAAATATACATTTAACCACTTCTTGTTCTAAATTGTCCTTTAGAAACTAGTTATTTATGTCTACAGAATACAATATATTTATGTTATTCATTACATTATTATTGTTTTTTGTTTTATAGACATGGATGCTGAATCTGTGAGTCCAGCTCAGTAGGACGCGCTGGGGTTACAACTCACACTCACAGAGTGAGGGTCTTCCTCTATATTCTGTCCTCCTGGGGGGACCTATACCTTCAAAGTCCTCTAGCAGTAACACATCAGACAGACATCCCCCCTATCCTCAATCTTATAGTCTCTCAAGTCGAGGAGAGTGTGGACATTTAAAAATAAAAGTAAACAAGAAGACAAGAAAAGTCTCCACCGACAGCTATGGTCGACTCGATGTGGACATCATCGACAAAATATCCTCAAAAACTGAATTTCACCCACCGATGACAGTTGCCAGGTCATATTGTCATATCTTCAAAGGAATCGATAAGAGGTTTTGTTATGGCAATAATAGAAGCAGGATTGCACATGGGGTCTTTGAACAAAACAACAAAAATCCATAGTCGGGCAGAGTGTGTGTGTGTGGCAACAACGACATCTCCACAGGCCTCGTGTCATACGTCCACCGCCTCCAGTCTCCTGGGACTCTCTTGGAAGGCTGCTTCACCACCACCACACACACACACACACACATCTGTCAGACACTCTCAGAAGGTGAACTTGCCTCCGAGGGGTGGGGAGGGAGAGTTGGCCCCTCGCTTGTTTATTCACTCAGGTTCCCCAGCAGTGAGGAGAGCATGGTGGGAGGTGAAGGGGTTGAAGAAGTTGACACACCAGCGAGGACGAAGCTCTGTCACCGTCTCTCCCCACGGACCCCCCCCCCTCTCTCTTTCAGGTCCCCCTGTATGCCACGCTGCACACAGCACCGGTGGTTACTGGATGCTCAGGGCGTTAATATTGCAGTGGCTGTAGTGTTGCAGCATGTCAAACCAGTGTTTCCTCAGCTCTTGATAATGTGACGTCATGTCAGATTACATGTTTTTTTTATATTGTTTACACACAACTATGCACAAAAGCTCCAGTATCAACAACAAAGACTATTTAGGGGTCCTATTGTAATTGGTGGTATTATTATTATTATTTTCTCGTACTATTCTTTTCCTTGGTTTGGTCAAATAGCTCAAAAAGTCCGGACTGAGCATTAAGAGGACACCACCAAATTGTACCATGTCGGCTCAGGTGTTGATATCTCAAAAAACATGGAAACTACAGGCATTTGTCTAACGCCAGCTGCGCCGCGCCGAGAGCCATGACAATCCCCGGGGACATGGCTTTCCTGTCAACGCGGGTCGTGTACCGGTCCTCGTCAAACTCTCCTTCCCCGGTGCCTCTGGGCACAAGTGCTGCCACTCCGCACGGGATGGACTTGTACTCCTCCGGATCGAGAGCGACGATTCCACTCTCGCCGTTGATCAAACGCCGCCAGGGAAGCGACGTGCCCGTGCCGAGGGGAGGACACCACGCGACGCCGGTCACCACGACCCTTCTGGGGGGAGGACGTGTGGAGGAGCTACGGCGTTTGCAGACCCGGCTTGGACAACGCACACGCCCCCGCCGTACGTTAAGAGTTGTGATACTGTGGGAAGTGAGCCGGAAGTTTGGCCACACATGATAGATCCTGACATGTTTGTGTTGCTGCGTGTCTCTCGGCGTCAAACGGAATCGGACGAAGAGTTCAATCGCAGCGTCAACACGTCCTCCACGTCGCTGTCACTGTGCTCACAACAGCGTGGCTATTGTAGCTAACGTTAGGCAACCTGCCGCAAACGCCTGTGTTTTGTTTTAAGGTCAGCCGTCAAGCTATCAATTTTAACGTAGACCGTACAACACATGTAATATTGCAGATACGATTACATGTCATCAATGATCGTTCGTTGTGAAATAAATTAACATTAAATGTTTTTTTCTTTTTGATATTTTGAAAGTTATTTTAGTCAGGCGCTATAAGTTCAGGGGCCAGGAGGACCGCTGCTGCTCCGTCATCTACCATAAATAACATCAGAGTCATGGGTTTCGTATCAACTTGACTATGTGCGTTATTCATTATTCGTGTTATTTATTCATTTATTAATTCATTCATTCATGGTTAATATTTAGGCTGAAACACACCCGGTTTCCTCGAGCGTCCGGCATCGGGTTGAGCAAACTGAAACGGAATCAGGCCAATCGATAGCTGCGGAGAGGGACGGACCGGCGACTTCCTCAGGCCACCAGCACCACAACACCAAGGGTCCTCTGGCACGACGAGCCATCCCAAGAACACCAACTCCGTCAGAAAGAACAACCACTACACACACACACAACACACACACACACACACAGATTTGAGGGGTGATGAGATTTAAAAATGCAGGCCAGCTGACAGCACATTGTACTAGCTATGAATTGACCGGCTGTGACTGAATGTGATATTAAACAGGACTCAAAATATTTTCATCCTTGTTTCTACTAGGACCACTCTTATGCACGGCCTACATCTCCCCGGTGATCTAAGGGCCAGACTCAGTGAAGCCTGGCTAGGGTGGAGAGTCTGGAAAAAGAAGAGGAGCGCCCAAGGATGGGGAACAGAGGGCAAAGAACACTGTGTGGTCAAATTTGGTCAGAATTATTATAATGTTACCTACGTAATGGTCCTTTAAACATGGCTGACAGTGATGTGTAGTAACACTGGTATTGTCTTACACTTATGTCTGTGACTGCAAATAAAGTAATCTTGAATTTGGAATCAGTCTGTTGTGTTTAGTAATTATTATACTGCGTATTTTTCATCCCATATTTTTAAGAGGAAAAGGAAATCCCTTCACTTGTTTAATCAGTCAAAAGTGTGCCTGTTCATGAGAACGATTCAACTTACGGTTCATGAGAAATATGACTTTGAAACACAAATGACTATTAGCATAAAGCGCTAAATTTATAACGCCACATAGCACACAATATTTTACGAAACGACTTGCCCTTATCCCGCTTGATGGAGAATATTCCCAAGAGTACACATGTGCACCGCTGCCTGAATCTGATAAAGCGTTCATGAGGAGATGATTGTTAAAGCCATTATATTTAGCATTAGCATAGCTTACCACCAAAAATGGTCAAATTTTCAAATGCCTGTAGTTTCCATGTTTTTTGAGATATCAACACCTGAGCCGACATGGTACAATTTGGTGGTGTCCTCTTAATGCTCAGTCCGGACTTTTTGAGCTATTTGACCAAACCAAGGAAAAGAATAGTACGAGAAAATAATAATAATAATACCACCAATTACAATAGGACCCCTAAATAGTCTTTGTTGTTGATACTGGAGCTTTTGTGCATAGTTGTGTGTAAACAATATAAAAAAAACATGTAATCTGAGCCTGACGTCACATTATCAAGAGCTGAGGAAAACACTGGTTTGACATGCCTGCAACACTACAGCCACTGCAATATTAACGCCCTGAGCATCCAGTAACCACCGGTGCTGTGTGCAGCGTGGCATACAGGGGGACCTGAAAGAGAGAGCGGGGGGGGGTCCGTGGGGAGAGACGGTGACAGAGCTTCGTCCTCGCTGGTGTGTCAACTTCTTCAACCCCGTTCACCTCCCACCATGCTCTCCTCACTGCTGGGGAACCTGAGTGAATAAACAAGCGAGGGGCCAACTCTCCCTCCCCACCCCTCGGAGGCAAGTTCACCTTCTGAGAGTGTCTGACAGATGTGTGTGTGTGTGTGTGGTGGTGGTGGTGAGCGCG
>PIJE02002061.1:0-14728 GCA_002895965.2 Coryphaenoides rupestris | reverse complement strand
AAAGCAGCCTTCCAAGAGAGTCCCAGGAGGACTGGAGCGGTGGACGTATATGACACGAGGCTGGGAGATGTCGTTTGTTGCCACACACACACACTCTGCCCGGACTTGGATTTTTTGTTGTTGCTTCAAAGGACCCCATGTGCAATCCTGCTTCTATTATTGGCCATAAACAAACCTCTGTATCGATTCCTTTGAAGATATGAACAATTTATGACCTGGCAAACTGTCATCGGTGGGGTGAAATTCAGTTTTTTGAGGATATTTTGTCGATGAGTGTCCACATCGACGTCGGACCATAGCTGGTCGGTGACTTTTTCTTGTCTTTTTGTTTTTACTTTTATTTTTTAAATAGTCCACCACTTCTCCTCGACTTGAGGACTATAAGATTGAGGATAGGGGGGATGTCTGCTCTTGATTTGTTTACTGCTTAGAGGACTTGAAGGTATATGTCCCCCAGAGAGGACAGATATAGAGGAAGGCGACCCTCACTCTGTGAGTTGTGAGTTGTAAACCCCAGCGCGTGGCCTACCTGAGCTGGGACTCACAGATTCAGCCATCCATGTCTATAAAACAAAAAACAATGAAATAATGTAATGGAATAAACAGTAAAAATATATTGTATTCTGTAGACATTAAATAACTAGTTTCTAAGGACAATTTAGAAGCAGAAGGTGGTTAAATGTATATTTAAGCGAAGCCTATATATTATTATTTTTTATATATTTAATTTGTGATCTCCACAAATGTAAGATATCCTCAAGTCGGACCAAAATAAATGCAACATCACTGCTCACCATTGCAGAAGCATTATGAGATGACCAATAAATCATTCACTTATTTCGAATTATTCCCCTCAGGGCCGACCCTTACAATATTTGGACTTTTGGCCCAAAATATTTTCTCTTCCAATCCTTTTCCAAACGTAACCATGTCTCACCCCGAGTGTGCCAAAGCTGTACTGTAAGTTTGGAATCCATCGGATAAAGTTTACAGGAATAATGACAAAAATTTACAATATTTTGACTTTTGGCCCAAAATATTTTCTGGGAATAGAACCCAGGCCGGGCGGTGAGAGCACCAAGTCCTAACCACTAGATCATCAGGGAAGAGTGATGTTGATTTGACTGTGACCAGATCAGATTGTGTGTCCAGTAACATGGTATTTTTGGAGATATAAGACTTAAAAAGGTGTTCCATAACAGGGCCGTGGCGGTGAGAGCACCGAATCCTAACCACTAGACAACCACTGAGGTGGGATGTGTGGTACACTGTATAACCTGAAACAGAGGATTGGGTCAGACCATGGCACATTATCATGCATTCCTGAAGTGTTTGACCAGTAAGAGGGGATTTAGTGAGAGATTCGCCTTAAAAAGATGTTCCCTGATCAGGAATCAAACACTGGCCGCAGCGGTGAGAGCGCCAAATCGTAATGACTAGACAACCAGGGAAGAGTGATGGTGGTCCGACTGTGACCAGTAACATGGGATATGATCAGAGCTTATACCTAAAAGACGTTCCCTGACCGGAATCAACCCGGGCCGCGGCGGTGAGAGCGCCCGGAATCCTAACCACTAGACAACCAGGGGAAGAGCCGATGGTAATCCGACTGTGACCAGATCAGATTGTGTGACCAAGTAACAGGGGATATGATCAGAGCTTATACTTAAAAGATGTTCCCTGACCGGGCCGAATCGAACCCGGGGCCGCGGCGGTGAGAGCGCCGAATCCTAACCACTAGACAACCAGGGAAGAGTGACGTAGTCCGACTGTGACCAGATCAGATTGTGTGACCAGTAACAGGGGATATGATCAAGAGTTTATACTCAAAAGATGTTCCCTGACCGGGAATCGAACCCGGGCCGCGGCGGTGAGAGCGCCGAATCCTAACCACTAGACAACCAGGGAAGAGTGATGGTCAGCCGACTGTGACCAGATCAGATTGTGGCGACCAGTAACATGGGATATGATCAGAGCTTATACTCAAAAGATGTTCCCTGACCGGGAATCGAACCCGGGCCGCGGCGGTGAGAGCGCCGAATCCTAACCACTAGACCATCAGGGAAGAGTGATGGCTTATTAGACTGTGACAAGATCCAGATTGGTGTGACCAGATAACCATATAATTATCAGAGATTATACTCAAAATTATATTCCTTGGTCAGGAATCGAAACCCTGCCGCGTCGGTGCAGAGCACACAAAACCTAACCAGCTTGACAACAGCGGGAGGTGGGCTAATATGGTACACTCCGTAACCTTAAACAGAGGACTTGGGTCATGACTTATTGCACATTATCAACATTCCTCAAGTGTGGTGGACGAGTAACAGGGTATTTAGTGAGACATTAGACCTGATACTCAAGAGTTNGTTCCCTGACCGGGAATCGAACCCGGGCCGCGGCGGTGAGAGCGCCGAATCCTAACCACTAGACAACCAGGGAAGAGTGATGGTAATCCGACTGTGACCAGATCAGATTGTGTGACCAGTAACATAGGATATGATCAGAGCTTATACTCAAAACATGTTCCCTGACCGGGAATCGAACCCGACAGAGGATTGGGTCAGACCATGCCACATTATCATGCATTCCTGAAGCGTTTGACCAGTAAAAGGGGATTTAGTGAGACATTAGACTTAAAAAGATGTTCCCTGATCGGGAATCAAACACCTGCCGCAGCGCACCGAGTCCTAACCACTAGACAACCAGGGAAGAGTGATGCTGATCCGACTGTGAGACCAGTAACATGGGATATGATCAGATCATAACATGTTCCCTGACCTGGAATCGAACCCGGGCCGCGGCCCAGGTTTGATTCCTGTTAGCGGAAGAATTTTGGAAGTGTGACACAATGCAAATCAAATACTTTGTGATTATCAAAATGTTCTTATCCCCTGTTTTAGCTCACACAGTCTACCAGACGCCTCACCTCCCTGGTGGTCAGGTTTCATCTACCTTTGTACTTGGAGGAGCCCAGCCCACATGATGTTATTTAGATACACGTCATTTAGGAACAGACCTCAGAGTTCGGAGGCATCTTGGCCTACAGGCACAGATTGTGGACATTGGATATTGAACCCAGAACCTTCCGGGCCAGGAGACAAGCACCCCACAACTCCACTGTCCTAACAGTCCACGGTCTGTGTTATGAGGACGGGCGGGCGGGCGGCGGGGGGGGCGGGGCTATCCAGCTCGCCGCCTCATCCATCCTCCCTATCCTCCCCCTGCACACATCATCTGTTTGGGAGATGCACCGACCATACATCACCATGGCAGTGGAGGTGGTGGTGGTGGTGGTGGGGGGGGTAAAGAGAGAGGGAGAAGCAAAAGGGGAAGAGGTAGAGAGAGGCAGAGAGACAGCGAGAAAGAGAGACGAAGGAGAGAGAGAGAGAGAAAGAGGTGGAAGAGAGCGAAAGAGAGAGGCTAGGGAGAGCACGGAAGAAAAGCAGAGAGAGAGAGAGAGAGAGAGAGAGAGAGAGAGAGAGAGAGAATCCCTTAAAGTTTCATTCAACACAGTGTCGCCCCAGCGTCTGCCGCCTCCTCTTGATGGATGAGGACCTCACAGGAGGCCGGAAGAGAGGGAGGGAGAGGAATGGCGTTCCGACCAGGCGGTGACGAGGGAGCGGGAGGAGAGCGCCGCCCGCTACCAACTGTACCGAAGGCCGCTGGGGGCTGCAGATAATAGCAGCCGGGTAAACATCGATTAAAGTCGCTCTGTGTCTAGACTGAAGCGGCGTCGCTCCACGAGGTCCGGAATGTTCCGTTTACCTTTCTGTTGTATCTGACGTGTGTCCCGTATGTACACGACACTGCAGTATATTAAAAGATATACAGTATATGCCATTTGTTGTATACTTGTATCCAATACTTCTGACAATATCTTGAGTGCGTAGTTCAGCCGACGCCACCGCCGGTTCAGCCGACGCGGGGCCGACGCTGTGGTGACGCTGAGCCAACGGCCGGGCCGACGGCCGGCCAGTCGGTGAGCGTCTTGGTGTCTTTCAAGGTATACTATTCTTTTCAGAGTCACTGATTGGCTCGTCCGTTCACCGGAGGAAGTGACCACGCCCCCGGAGAGCACGCACTTGATTGACAGCCACCGTCAAGAGTGCGCGTCGCGAGCGTTGTTTTACCATGCAGCACGTCAGAGAGAGCGAGATGGCCGTCCACGATGCATCCATTCAGTGTGAGTGACAGTCGAGTGTCTCTCCTCAAACACGCCCACTCCACATAAACGTTCACGGGCCACTGAGAAAGCGATGGAACCGCGTTCTCTCCTCCTCCTCCTCCTCCTCTTCCTCTTCCTCCAACTCCAACTCCAAATCCAACTCCAACTCCAACTCCCATCGTTCTCAGAGAATCCCCCTCTGCTATCCGTGGAACGCCAGTTACCATGGCGACACGCCGCCAGCCAGAGCCGGCACATGGAGGAGACGTGGAGAGAGAGAGAGAGACAGAGAGAGAGAGGACAGAGAGAGAGAGAGAGAGAGAGAGAGAGAAAATAATGAAAAAAAAATCAAAGTGTCTGCGGCAATTTATTCTCCCGGCTGGGTTGGTAAAAGGTGACGGAGTGGTTCTGGTGCTGGGAGGCCCAACACGACACGCAGAGCAGGACAAGTGAGCTGTGAATGGATGTCAAAGAGTTGTCACCGGCTAATCCAACTCGGGGTCGTATGAAATTGAAAACAACTTGTTACTTGTCCCAATGCAGAATGTGTATATTATTATTAGTATTATTATTAATGATAATAAAATCAATGCATCTTAGTTTTCATCGTAAACTGTTCATGTAATTACTTTGATTCTTACCGTTTGCACCCCATGAGGTATGATGCACTTGAATGAATCCAATCTATGAAATTGATTTTGATGCGGTTTTTTTTCTGCTTTCATTCTGATCATCACCATTATATGTCTCCATCTTATTCACCCTGCAGTCGACACGGCCCACAATAAACGTGAGCTCTAATCCCGGGGCGCTTTACAGTGTTGCCTCACATTCATACACCGACGGCGGTGTCAACCATGCAAGGTAACAACCAACACGTCAGGAGCAGGTAGGGTTAGGTGGTGTCTTGCTCAGGGACACCTCCACACTTAGCTAGGAGGAGCAGGTAGGGTTAGGTGGTGTCTTGCTCAGGGACACCTCCACACTTAGCTAGGAGGAGGAGCAGGTAGGGTTAGGTGGTGTCTTGCTCAGGGACACCTCCACACTTAGCTAGGAGGAGCAGGTAGGGTTAGGTGGTGTCTTGCTCAGGGACACCTCCACACTTAGCTAGGAGGAGCAGGTAGGGTTAGGTGGTGTCTTGCTCAGGGACACCTCCACACTTAGCTAGGAGGAGCGAACCGGCAACCTTCCTGTTGCCAGACAAACTGAGCTACTGCTGCCCTATTGTTGTCCATATCGCTTCGCATTTCCAGGTATCTTGTGGATAAAGACCAAATCCAGACAGATAGACGGATAGACAGATCGATGGATGGGTACGGTATTGATCCCCGGAGAGAAAAGAACAGCAGGTGACATACAACAGCAAGACAAAAGGAATTGAATAAAACATAAACATAATCATTTACAATACGACATATAATGATAGGACACATAGAAGTATGGTCGTGCACTACACAAGTTTCAAGTTTCAAGTATTTTTATTGTCACTGGCAAAACGCCCGACAGCCGACAGCAGTTATAAAAGAATACAAAATAGAAATAGAAATAGAATAGAAATACAAAGCAAAAAACTGTATTAAAAGCTACACAGAAGAAGAAAAACAAGAGTACATTTCAAGGCAAATTCCCAGAACAGAGACCACATAATTAATGACTGCAGAGTCCATCTGTCTACCAAGCTATACGTCACTTCAACACACACACACACACACACACACACACACACACACACACACACACACACACACACACACACACACACACACACACACACACACACCTGTGGGAGCAGTAATTACATCTTGTTAAAATGCAGTAGGAATGCAGGGGAACAGACCGTCCCTAAGGGGAGGCATTCTACATGTATGGAGAATAATTGGCTGAGGTTAAGGGTGGTGGTGGTGGTGGTGGTGGAGGTGGAGGTGGTGGTGGTGGAGGTGGTGGTGGTGGTCGTGAAGGTGGTGGAGGTGGCGATGGAGGCGATAGTGGCGGGGATGGTGGTGGAGTTATTGGTGTTGGTGGTGGTGGTGGTGGTGGTGGTGGTGGAGGAGATAGTGGTGGTGGTGGTGGCGGTGGTGTGGGTGGTGTAATTGGTGGTGGTAGTGATGGTGATATTGGCGGTGAAGGTGGAGGTGGTGGTGGTTCATAAGGGTACTCTGTCTGTACTGTACTCTGTCCGGTTCTTTCGAAGCCCGCGGTCCTTTCTAAGCACCTCATCCTCACACTCCTCATCCCCCCCCCCAAGTCTTGATTTGTTTTCTGCCGCGTGGCCTTCGCAAACTTTGGTAACTAACTTCCAGAACGTCTCGTAACCTCGCTCGATTTATCTGCCAACCTTGGCACCGATATTCTGCTGTGTGTGTGGGGGGGGGGGGGGCGGTGGGGGGCAGGGCAGCTCAGGGATGGAACGCCTGGCTGCTCATGCGGAACAGGGACGCGCGCGTGTGTGTGTGTGTGTGTGTGTGTGTGTGCGTGTGTGTGCGTGTGTGTTGCCCTGGGGTGGGGGGCGATTGGGGCCCGGAGAGTCGTGGAGGGCGGTTACAGATGTGAAACGAGAACACACGTGAAGTCATCGAAGTCAAAAGAGGACACGGCGACGCGTGAGGATGCGGAACAACGTCCAGACCGAGAGACGGCGGAAGTACGTCGTGAAAGGTTTCGTCTTCGTCTTCGTCATCCGGTCTGCCGGTCGGTAGCCTCGAACAGGACTCCCCAGCCCTCACCCTGCTCCTCATCTAAAACCGTGAGTCAGAATCAGAATCAGAATCAGAATCAGAATCAGCGACAGAATCATTGCCTTCGTCTTTACAAACAAGGAATGTGCTTTTGTGAAATTGGTGCATAACATTGAACATTAAACATCGAACTGACACAGAAAGCAAAAAATATATGTTAAAATGTTCTGTTAAAAAGCAATAAAAAGGCGCAATTGAAGAAAATCTGTGTGTTAATGTAACGCAGTAGTGTCCATGGGGGGGTGGGAGGGGGAGGAGTCAGTCAGTGGGGTTAAACGTTAATAGTATACGTTAGTAATATAGCGTATAGTAGATGCGCCCCGGTACCCCCGTCACCTGCGGCAAAAACACAAAGAAAGCTCAAAGCTCAAAGAGGATTAGCGCCGCACCGTCCCCTGCTCCTCGATATCACGCTAAGCGGTGCGTTCGCTCGAAACCGCTCTCCGCCGGCGACGGGACACGGCGGGGAGATTAGACACACGTAGACGTTAGAGACAAGTGGCTTACCGATGCTGTACGTCGGGATTTGGTGGGCCGGTATCTCGTGGTGACCGGAAAACTAAAACGTGTGTATGTGTGTGTGTGCGTCTGCGCGTGCAAGGATATCTTTATTATCCCGCAGGGCCGATTTTATTGCACCGCCAGAAGTAACGACATAATCGACAGACAAACACTAAACAGCACTGTGAATACAATATAGAAATCACATTGAGTTATTGAAATGGCCAAAGGCAGCAGGGACACATTAGGTGGGGGTTTTTATTTCACGTTTATTTTTGTATATTTCTCGGTATGATCCCTTCGGCCTCAGTGTGCGCACGCTAGCATACTTCTAGAAGCTTTGGGACCACATTAGCCACGTTTGGCATTGCTCTCGCAGGTACTGTACATCTGTTGTCCGATGTGCTCAGGGGGGGCGCATCGTCGACTTCGGCTGCCTCTACGTGCTCGATGTTATTCTTGTTTTTTGTGGTGGTTGTGGTGGTTGTGTTCTTGTGTTTGTGTCTGCCTGCGTGAACAAGTAAGCGATTTGACAGACACGTCCTCATCGCCCCCCCCCCCCGTGGGGAACAACGCCGCGCGTCCATCTCCATCGGCGGCTAATTGACGGCTAACGGCGGCTAAAGGGCGTCCGGGACAGACGGAGCAACGGCGAGCGCCAGGGGAACGCATAACCGACCGCCCGCTCAGGTCTGTCAATCCTCCCGCCTCCGGTGGGGGCTCGCCGGGAGAAAGGCTCGACTGAAAATAAACTCGACTCGATGGGATCCAGCATCACCCGTCCCTGCCACAATTTATTATCGCGACTCGAGATTTAATGAAACACAAATAGACAGAAGTGCTAAAAAACCCCCGGTATATTACTACAGCTTTCACTGCTGTTGATGCGCGGAGCAGCCATCTTGGATTTCAAAGTCGGGGGTTGTGAGATTCTTCCGACTTTCCGAATTGGAAATCCGACTTCAGGGGGCGTTCCTTCTGAAACCTCCGACTTGGAACGTGGACATTTCCGAATACAACTTCCCAGTACAACTGGAACGCACGACGAGACTCGAACATTAACTTTACTGGACTGTGTGTTTTGTTTTTTTAAACCCCAACTACATCGACAGCGAACCAGCAAACCTGAGGTAGTTCTGATGGAAAATTGTTCAGCAGAATGTGTTGAATGAGTGTTTCATCGAGTGTTTACCAAAGTCCTGTCCTCAAAGTATTTCCACTCAGGGCTACCTCCACCCAATTCAGTGCACCACCACCACCACCATCACCATTTACATTTACATGTAGGACATGAATTGCTAGGTAGCCTGTATAATAGCTGGGATAAGAGCTCCGTCGTCCTAACGTCAGCCGACAACCACCATCACCACCACCACCAAACGCTAACTCCACCACATCTGGCAGTGCTGGGACACACTGGGGAGTGTGTGTGTGTGTGTGTGTGTGTTTGGTGGCTGGTTTTAAGAAGCCTCATCTGGCCCTGGCTGATTACTAGGCTGGGGCTGCACATCTGCGGCGCATTGCCTCATCAAGGCCCACAGGGTAAACCAGCCAACAACACACACACACACACACACACACACACACACACACACACACACACACACACACACACACACACATACATTCGGGAGAGCGCTAGGATGCTATCTGTATACTTCTGCAATAAACTGGATTACTCGATTCACCACCATCTTGCCTGTGTCCTTTTCGGAGGAGCGAGCCCTTAAATAAGCCACTTCAGCAAGGCGTGTAGCATTAGCATTAGCAGCAACTACAGCTACATACCACCAGTGCACCGCCGCGAGCATCCCCACCGGCCCAGCAGACCCAGTGACCCGGCCCGGCCACCGGAGACGTGTGACAATTCTATCAGGCGGAAGAAAGCCCCCTGCTCCTCCCGCCTCCCTCCCTCCCCACCACCGAACCAACCAAGCAGCCATTCCATCATCCCATCGCCGGAAGCGTTGAGAGTTCCTCGCAGGAGACGGGAGCACCCGCCGGGACCCTTCGAGGACCACCGTCGCCAGGTGGCCCATATTCTGACCCAGATAATCAGGATGGGTGGGTGGGTGGATGGGTGCCAGCTACCCACCCACCCACACCCACAAACCACCACCACCCACCCCTGGACCCACCTAACCCGACCTGGACCTGCATTCTAAAAACGGCCAGGCTGCCAGGGTACACATAGCATACAGGATCAGCAGCGAAGAGGAACCTGAGTCCTGTAGCGTCTTTTCATTACAAGGTTACCCAGGGATGCCCGGGGAACAGGATCCCCCCCCCCAGCAGGAGAACCATTAGATCAACCACCAGGAGACAGAACAGAGCGCTGGCCGCATAAAGGGCTGGAAACTGGACATAAAGAAAGTGAAAGGAGAGCAATAAAAGAGAAATAGCTGAATATATACTTTTATATATATATATATATATATATATATATATATATATATAAGCTGTTTGGTGGACACTTTTATCCAAAGCGTCTTAAACTAATAGTGTGAGCATTTCGCAAGCACAAGAGTTTAACTTGGAGTAAAGTGTATTTTACGGATAGTACAACACTATAGTAGATAGTTCTAGTAAAACCAGGAGTATAACAAGGTCGTATTTAGAATCTATACTAGTACTGTCGTGTATACATAGCATAATCAGGTACATTCTATATGTACAGTAAAGCCGGGCCATATAATCAGGTAGTATTTGGTGTGTAGAATAAATGTACTCTTTGTAAGTCACTTTGGATAAATGTAAATGTAAATGTGGGATTTATAAGGTAATCGTAAAGTGTCGTGAACCCAGGATAGAGAGTAGAGAGTGTTAAGGGTAGTTTGTACTTTCATCCCCATTCCCACAGTGGAATTATGGGGTATATATCGCATTGTAGTAAATCTATACTGTCGTACGAGCACATTTATAGCCGTCTCGTGCATTTACATTTACGATTACATTTAGGGCATTGGGCAGACGCCACCCTGGATGTGAGGGCCATCGCTGGCTCCCAAAACCACGCCGTCGAGAACAGCTGAGACTGCGGGGATGTAAACACGAAGCCTCCGCCGGTGTGCATCGTCACGACAAACCCAGTACACCCAGTACACCTCCCCATAACCGGGTGGGTGCTTCGCCAAGGCCAGTGAGACTAGAGAACGCTCTAGAAATGTTGTAGAGGTGTTGAAAATGTGTGTGTGTGTGTGTGTGTGTGTGTGTGTGTGTGGTGTGTGTGTGTCTGCGTGTGTGTGTGTGTGTGTGTGTGTGTGTGTGTGTGTGTGTGTGGCTGCGTGTGTGTGTGTGTGTGTGTGTGTGTGTGTGTGTGTGTGTGTGCGTGTGTGTGTGTGTGTGTGTGTGTGTGTGTGTGTGTGGCTGCGTGTGTGTGTGTGTGTGTGCGTGTGTGTGTGTGTGGCTGCGTGTGTGTGTGTGTGTCTGCGTGTGTGCGTGTGTGCGTGTGTGTTGTCTGCGTGTCTTGCGTGTGTGCGTGTGTGTGTCTGCGTGTGTGTGTGTGTGTGTGTGTGTGTGTGTGTGTGTGTGTGTGTGTGTGTGTGTGTGCGTGTGTGGTGTGTGTGTGTGTGTGTGTGTGTGTGTGTGTGTGTGTGTGTGTTGTGCGATCAATCTCGATGTTGAGCTGGCGGAAGAAAAGCTGATATCGACAAAATTGTTGAGTTCATTCAAAGTTAAAACTTTGAGTTCAAATGAAGGAGTTTGAGTTCAAATCGAAAGTCGGTTGAACAGAACAGTGGAGAGACCTTGAGGCTTCAGTAACACAAATAGGACGTCACACAAAGAACAACATTACATCTTTCATTCAACGACAAACACACACAAACTGACATTTTGGAGGGAAAAATAAACCCACATACGGACGTATTTTGTCATTGACATTTCCCCTTTTCAATATCCCGTCTGTCCGTTTGTCGACCACGACGTAAAAATATAAAATCTCCATTGAACTGCACGCATACATACAGTACATCGTTGATTGACTTTACGAATACAAAACGACCGAGATAAATTGGAAATGTCATTTAAAGTCATCAGCTGATATGTCAGAGCGGGAACGATTGGTCCTTGGTGACTGAATGTGTGCGGTGAACGTCCGTGAATTAAAATGTCACCGACAATAATAATGTGTATGATATCTGCTGTAAACTCCAGTGGATGCGAGTGTCCTGCTGACGTCCTTCTCACGTTTCTTTCCTGGAGCTCCGTTGCGCCTGTGGGCTTCTGGGGGTCAGGATGGTGTGAAAAAAGGCGAAGGCTGTCGACCTCCAGCCGACTGATGCTTGCACACACGACCCCAACAAACAAACACCAACAAACACCAAAGGGTCGGTGCGCCATTCCCGCTGGTCCGGAAATAAAGTTTTATCTTGTCGGGCAAACTTGTTGTTCGCCAAACTTGGGCCAACATTCTGTCGTTGGGCTGTTGGTGTTTTTTTGGCGGCTTCTCCCTGATCCATAGTGTGAACCTGTCTCTGAAGTGACCAGATAGTTCCACTGTTTTCCTCAAGCAAGTCTACTGCGTTTTTAAATGGGAACTGTGTGTGCATGTAAAGCCAGGTCTGTTAATATATGCATAATTAACATTTATTTGCCGATAGAGCGGATATAGTAGATATCGGCCTGACCAATTAAGACCAATCTTAAACAAGCAGTCTCAAAACAAAACCTTTTCTTCATTAAATCTCAACATTGCAACATTTCCATAATTGGTTCATTACTGAACACGATGGAAAGTAAATATTAAAGCTGTTAACAACTAGCTGTTATGCAAAAGTGTATTGTTTTACATAATTGTACAAACACATGACACAAACACAAACACAATTGTTTAATGAATCGAACTGAATGCAAAACACATAATCAGCATGTTATATATATATATATATATATATATTTATTTATTTAAGCCGAAGCTCATGAAACTTAAAATATGAATTTAATAAAAAGAGAAAGAGAGGAGAGAGAGAGAGGAGAGAGAAGAGAGAGAAGAGAGAGAGGGAGGAGAGAGATGAGAGAGGGGGAGAGAGAGAGAGAGGGAGAGAGAGAGAGAGATGGAGGGAGAGAGAGAGATGGAGGGAGAGAGAGAGGGAGGGAGAGAGAGAGAGATGGAGGGAGAGAGAGAGAGATGGAGGGAGAGAGAGAGAGAGGGAGAGATGGAGGGAGAGAGAGAGGGAGGGAGAGAGAGAGAGAGGGAGGGAGAGAGGAGTGTCTCTCTGCTGATGGAGAGAGAGAGAGAGAGAGAGACAGAGAAAGAAGGAGCGAGAGAGACAGAGAAAGAGGGAGCGAGAGAAGGAAGGAGGGAGAGGCAGAGAGAGAGGGAGGGAGGGAGGGAGGGAGAACTATGAGCAGACGATGTCTTCAATAAGTACTTCAGGTATATGCAGTATATAAGTATATAAGTATTCGTGGTGTAATACCACCAGGAGTACAAACAGGCACCAGAGTATCACATAGTGAAGGGCGATGAGAGCGTGAGACTGCGGACACACAACACAACTGAAAGTGAACATTTAGCGTTCGTTTGCTGCGGAAAAAATATCGATTTACACCCAAACCCTCTCATCCAATCAGAACGCTGCTGTCACGCACACGCCAGCCTTTTGTTGCTTGTGTGTGTGTGTGCATATATGTGTGTGTGTGGGAGAGAGTGTGTGTGTGTGTGTGTGTGTGTGTGTCTCCATACAGCTCACTGGAGATGAACAAGACTGTATTCTTCTGTGGGTGTCTGTGAACACAATTATGTCTGTTCACAAAACGTCCATCCGTCATCCGTCCATCCGTCTAGTGTCTGTCTGTGCTGCCGTGTGCCCCCTGCCTTGTTTATTGTGCGGTGTGTGTGTTGTCGTGTGTGTTCGTATTGTTTGCATTGTGTAGTGGTGTGTAGTCCCTGGTGTGTACTGTACATTGCGGTGTATTTGTGTATGCAGAGTGTGGCAGCGGAGGTTCTGTCTCCCAGTCAGTCGGCACAGAACTGAACTCTAGTCACTGGTCCACAGCACTCACAGATGCTTCCCACTGTGTGTGTGTGTGTGTGTGTGTGTGTGTGTGTGTGTGTGTGTGTGTGTGTGTGTGTGTGTGTGTGTGTGTGTTGTGTGTATGTGTGTGTGTGCCGTGTGTGTTTGAAAGAGATATCGGGAAAAGAGAGAAGTACGCAGAGACAAGGACTCAAACACACACATATACACGCACACACATACACACACATACAACCACTCACACACACACACACACACACACACACACAACCACCTCTCAACACACACACACACAATAACACACACACAAACACACAAACAACACACACACCACACACACACACCACAGCACAACACACACACACACACAACCACTCATGTAAAAGCATTTACAGACACACACACACACACACACACACACACACACACACACACACACACTCAAAAGTGAATATAAAACACTACAACAAGCAGAGACACACACACCACACACAGTTGCCAGACGACCACACCGACACACACCCACACCACACACCACACACATACACACCACACAGCACACCCACACACACACAACACATACAACAACACACACACATACACACACACACACACGGCACAATCGCACACATACACACACACACACATAACAACACTACACACACACGCACACACACACATAACGGCAACATGCCACACATCACACACACACACAGACTATGGAAACGACTAATTGTTTTTTGGTCTCCTGTCTCCACACCACCCCCCCCCCCACACACACACACAATAGGCAATGAAACAGCAAATGCTGTTTGTCCTTTTTAAAAGCTTCTGCCGGTTAGCACATACGGTGTATTCCGGCACTTTAGACGGCAGACCCGGCGGTCAACTGGGAACGTTACAGCAATAACAGCGAGAATGGAAACAGTAAACTACTTCCTGTACCATTTTTATGTTCCACATTTGAGAAACAGATATGCTGCAAATATGGCCGGACAGTTTGCTGTTAAAAAAGATAATTGAATTTCTTTTGCACAACGGTAGCTTTTGTGACGCAAATTGCCCGCGGGAAAACGAGTTTAGCTGTAAGTTTGAATCGCGTGTTGCTTCGGCTAACTGTTTCCTGTTTGCTTTTTTTTTTGTACTTGTTTTGAACCGTATTGAAAGGCGGTTCAATGCAAGGTAATGCATTTGACTCGTTTAAAAGGAGGCAGTGAACCTAAAATCGTTTTTTAGGTTCGCATGCGTCTGCCAAGTCTCTGCCATACAGATGTGGACGTTCCACCGATCTCCGAACTGGTTTGTGGACATCAATTGGTTGCGTTTTTTGTGGAGCCCCATCTGCG
>PIJE02002060.1:70352-85939 GCA_002895965.2 Coryphaenoides rupestris | reverse complement strand
AAAACCAAAAGAGAGAGCCTGAGCCGTTAGCCCGGGCTAAGCGCCGCTGCGCTATATGCGAGGACAGCCACGCCTCCTTTGGCGTGCGTGGTGATGAGCGGCGCGACGTTAGCTTAGCCGTGAGCGTCTCCAGTGTATAGCGTTGTCGTTATAGGAAGACACTCAAGCCCCCTGAAGTAGCAGACAATGGCCCTTGAATAGATCCCGTTACCCCTGCCTATAGGTTCCCCGTCTCTTCGGGGACCAGGGCCCTTGCTAATTACCTACATTCATTTCTGGCCAGCTGTAATTTCATTCACACTAATGAACCTTAGCACATAGATTGGGGTAATGTATAGTTAATGCACAGCCAGGAGGAGCAGGAATTGGATGCCCCTGGCTTCTCTAATGACAGAGATTTATTTGTTCTTATTTAAAGGGACAGTGCGGATAGCTCTCAGTCGAATTGCACAACCTTAAACATACAGTACCTCGCTAGCTTCAATAATTCCCATGTTGTTGTAATGTTAATGTAAGAAAAGTAATTAAAGGTACTAAAGGTACTATCAGTAAGAATCAGTGCATTCTGAGCTCCGTGGGTTGAGACAATAACAATCAGAAACTAATGTTAGTTCTAATCATAATTAAATCTTGTACACATTTTAAAAAGCTATGAAATATATCTATTTTTTTAATTCTCCACGCTTACATGTCACTTCGTTCCTTTTTCCCGCGAAATCCGACCCGACTCAAATATAAGAGAAATCAGCCCAAAAGCTGTTCTACACAACAGAGAGAGTCGGGGAAGCTCTCGTGTTTTAACTTCAACCACAACCTGCTACAACCTGCTAGAACTAACATTAGTTTCTGATTGTTACCCACGGCGCTCAGAATGCACTGATTCTTACTTACAGTACCTTTAATAGCATTAATCAGTAAGCTAATATAGCTATGCTACATTCAGCCAGTATTTATCATACCTGGATCTCCCCCCCCCCCCGTCGCCTGAGGTGTGCCTCAACCTCAACGTCTCGGCGTACTTGCTGTCGTTTACAGTGTTGTCCCACATCCTAAATCCCTAAACAAGCCATTACTCAACTCCTCTTCCCCGTCCGCCCCGGCCTTTCCGAGCGGTAGCCGCGGGGATCAGACGGCGTGGCAGGAAAACTAGTAGGACCTGACAGCCCCCCGATCCTCCCCAAAATTAGAATCCATTTTGTAAGTGATAGTTTGAAAATTGCAAGTCATTCCAGATGTGCGCCGTGGCAACTAAGTGGCGGCAGGCCAGACGCCCACATGTCATCTCCAACCGCTAGCCGATGACAACTCCAATCAACCACGTACACGTCGATATTCTCACACAGACACACGCACACACACACACACACACACACACACACACACACACACACACACACACACACACACACACACACACACTTGCACACACTTACACACGGATAGAGGCTCTCTACATTATTAATATGCTGATTTTTCTGGCGGACTCCGTAGCTGATTCTGACAGAAACATCCGACGGAACATCTGAACATTGACGTGTGTGTGTATGTGTGTGTGTGTGTGTGTGTGTGTGATGTGTGTGCATGTGTGTGTGTGTGTGTGTGTGTGTGTGTGTGTGTGTGTGTGTGGGAGACGAAAACACACCTGCAGAGATCGGGGCCTTTGGCTGAGGCATAAATATGGCCGCCCCTGGAGCTCAGCTGTGTTATTGTAGTCTGTTCCACACCTTCAACACACACACACAAACGCACGCACACACACACACACACACACACACACACACACACACACACACACACATGCACACACACAAAAATACACAGCCAGAGAAAGGTCTTCCGCAACAAATCATTGATCTGTGTTTACAGTCTCTGTATGGGTGCTTCCTTATAGGACCACGACCACACACACACACACACACACACCACACACACACACACACACACACACACACACACACACCAACTCTTACTCCTACTGTTACCACACACACACACACATGCAGAAATAGGGGAGAGCCACAGAGCCTATAGGCTTAACCCATGTCAAATTAAAAAACCCTGCGTTCCTTTGTGCTGACGTTAATTGTGGCGAGGCCGGTTCAAAGAGCCACACTGAACACTAATGCCTTACAGAGCCCTTTAGCGAGAGGTGGGGTACAGGCAGGCAGATACCACACACACACACACACACACACACACACACACACACACACACACACACACACACAGTACACACATAGTACACACATATTTGTTTTTGTCCGTCCATACCTAAGACGAGATAAGATAGAACTGTATTAATCCCGAAGGAAATTCTTGTGCCAGGTTGCATAGCAATAGAATAAAACAATAGAGAAATAAACAGTAGAATAATAAAAATAAAATAACACAAATGTACAGTCGGTCCTAAGTCCTAGTAGAATAAAATAAACAAATTCTTGGAAATTCTTGTGCCATAAGAATAAAAACAACAGAATGATAAATGTACAGTGTATAAGCCTAGTAGAATGACAATATAGCTACGATATATTTATTAAAATATGCATCATTACGGCCTTCCATCGGCCAAATCCGTCTTCGGTGGAACCCCCCCTCTGTCTCCGGGATTCAAGTCCACTTGCGCTCCACAAATTGATCTTTTACAAGCCTAAATCTAATGGTCTTCCAGTTTACCCGCGGTACGTGTCGGTGAAGGATCACTGCCCCGAAAGGGCCGGGTTTTTTTTTTTCTGTAGACGGATGGGAGAGCCGCTCCCTCTCTCCACCGTGTGCCTGCCCGGGTCTCATGTTGGAAATAAGATTAATGTGACGGCGTCTGAATGGACCTGGAGGGACCCGGAGGGGGGGCGGAGGAGTCCCAGTGAATCGGCCGCTCTTTACAAATTTGTTCAATACCTCCCCTTTTCCACTTTTTCTCACCGCTCTGTCGTCTCCGTTTTTCTCACCGTTTGGCTTTGCCCTCTCACCCAGTTGGTTTCACCCTGAATCAATCACTCTTTCACACACAAACAGGCTTTTTAAAACATGGATTACTTGACCAAAAAACATGCATGTTGTGCACTAACGCTAGCGTCTCGACGGCCGCCGTGCCGCGCTCGCGTTAGAACTGTCGTGAAACCGATGTCGCCAGTGAACCTAAGGATGACCCACCCGGGCTACAGCTTGAGTCTGATTTTATTTATTCCTGTTTGATTTCCATTGGCTTTGATGATCGTCTAATTTGATTTGATTGGGGCCAACAGATCTATGACTGCCAATGTAATTGACACCGGGTTCTCCGCCCCCCGATGCCCTCCAGCACACGGCGGCGGTCCACCCACCCGTCCACGGGGATGGCCATTTTAGGAATTTATGTATTTATACGAAGCCTTTTTGGCCAGGGACTACCGATGAGAAATAGCCCCTTGGACAATTCTGTCATTTTTATACCGTGTGTATTTATTCACATGCGCCGCCGTTCCTTCTCTCAAATAAACCCCTTTACAAACTCCGTGTTGGTAAAGGGGTGAGTCCTGCTTTATAGGAGCGACTATATAAAGACTGCTGTGTCTGCGTCGTTGGACGGTATGTGGATGGTGCCGGTCGGTGCCGTTTGTTGGCCGAGGAGCCTTCCTCTCTGGAACGCTGGGCGCTGGACTGAATGGGTTGTTGGAGAAGTGTTCCTGGCTGGCGGTGGAGGCAGGGCCTGCTGCTAACTTATCGGCACTCATACCATCTCAAAAGGGGAGAGGGAGGGAGGGAGGGAGCGAAGAGGGAGAGATGGAGAGAAAGGGGGGGGGGAGGGGGAGAGACAGAAAAGAGAGAGAGATGGGGAAGAGAAAGAGAGAGAGGGAGGGGAGAGAAAGAAGAGAAAGAGGAGAGGGAGGGAGAGAGAGGGAAGAGAGGGGGAGAGAATGAGCGAGAGGAAGAGAGAGAGAGAGAATGCTTTCATGTGGGCAATGAACAAAAATGAGCACGGGTGGTCTGATCTCCCACCCACTCTTTACGTATCCATCTATACATACACACCGCCTCCCTCCCTCCCTCCCCTCTCTGGGAGAGTGTGGTGGTGCTGGAACCAGGGGTGGGCTTCACCAGAGCGGTCAGGAGGGGTTTCTAGGGCAACCTCGCAGAGGCCTTGTTCTAAAAATGGCCGCCACGGCTCCTTTGAATGTCTGCCCTAGCCTCCCCGACGTGCATACTGCACACACACACACACACACACACACACACATTGAAGCCCAGCGCACCACTAGAGGAGATGAGGAGGGGAGGAGGGGAGGAGGGGGTGGGGGGGGGAGTCTAATAGCTAGCACATGAGACATTGGAGGTTTCATACCCACCCAAGCAAGAGTCATGGGAGGGTGCGTGTGTGAGTGTGTGTGTGTGTGCAAGGGAGAGAGAGCAAAGTGTTTGTGTGTGCATGTATGCTCACACGTGTGTGTGTGTGTGTGTGTGTGTGTGTGTGTGTGTGTGTGTGTGTGTGTGTGTGTGTGTGTGTGTGTGTGTGTGTGTGTGTGTGTGAAAGAGAGAGAGGGAGGGAGAGTGTGAGCGTTTGATTGTGCATGTATGCTCACACATGCGTATTTGTGTGTGTGTGTGTGTGTGTGTGTGTGTGTGTGTGTGTGTGTGTGCTCGTGCGTGTGCCTCAACAGTAATACCCCTGTACTCAGCGCTTGGCTAAATTAAAAGGGCATTTTTGGCGTGGGGGGGCAGTTTTCGCTGCCCGGTCGATTGGATGAGGACAGGCGAAACTCATTACCTACCCATCTGTCAGAGAGAGAGAGAGCTGTGGGAACCTAGGGAGCACACACACACACACACACACACACACACACACACACACACACACACACACACACACACAGACACACACACGATGCATCTGATTGTGTGTGTGTGTGTGTGTGTGTGTGTGTGTGTGTGTGTGTGTGTGTGTGTGTGTGTGTGAAGAGGGCGAGCGGGGGAGTTGGATGGAGAGAGAGAGGGGGGGGGGGGTCCTTTTTAAAAGCCAACAGGGCTACAGTTTCACTACAGATGGATGTGTTGTGGTTCGGATCGCGCATTAGTCTTTTATCGCTGCTTAGTTATTCATATGGCACGTGCCCGTCCCCCCCGCCCCCCTCCCAAAAAAAAAAAGGATGACAAAAATCGCTGCGTTTTAATTTTCCCTGTGAGGGCCGAAAAAAGACAGAGAACACAGAGAGCAGCTGTTTTGGAACTGTGTGTGTGTGTGTGTGTGTGTGTGTGTGTTGTGCACGTGTCTGTGTGTGTGTGTGTGTGCGCATATGTGTGTGTCACCCATGAGCTCTTCAGGCCCCACATGTTTCTTATGTTCTCAAAGGCAGGCCACTCTCCACTGTTCACACACACACACACACACACACACACACACACACACACACACACACGCGCCAAATAACACACACAATGTAACACAATGTCACCTGACTAAACAGACACTCGGCACTAATGGCCGCTGCTTTCTGTTTGCCGCCTCTGTGTGGTTCGTTCCGCTGCGCTCTCCTTGCGCTGCGACGCTCCGCTAGGGGCTGTCCTGCACCAGCTGGTGTTCCCGCCTCGATGGCCGAACTCCACGGAAATGTCTTTTAAAGAGTCCTGCTTTCAATTCCACCCCCTCCTCGTCTTCTGTCCGTCCCTTCGCCCGCCCCGCCCGTCTGTCTGTCTGTCTGTCTGTCTGTCTGTCAATCCGTCTGTCCTCACTTCACTCACCCTTCTGCCCGTCGTTTCGTTTGTAACCGTTAATCTCGGGGAAAAAAAGTGAAGCTACTACTACAACTACTACGGAGCTCTGTGAACTATGAAATATTCACCTCCTCCTCCTCCTCCTCCTCCTCCTCCTCCCTCCTCCTCCTGTCTCTGTTGTAGCTCGCGGAACGCTTTGATATCGGCCCCGTTGTACACGCTGGATACACGCTGGATACACGCGTGTGGGCCGCCGTTCGCTCGCTCCCTTTGATATACCTGTTTGGAGATGTATGTCTCTGTGGCTCCACACGGCTCCTCTCCCCCCGCCGTCTCAGAACATACATACATTCATAACATGCCCCGCCCCCCCTACACACACACACACACACGCACACACACACACCCACACCACCACCACCACCACCACCACCACCACCAGCACCAGCACTCCCAGTCATTAATACATGCATGACCCTATGCTGCAACCCCCGCCCCCCGCCACCCTGTGTGGTGTGTGTGTGTGTGTGTGTGAGAGAGTGTGTGTGTGTGTGTGTTTGTGTGTGTGTGTGCCTCTCGTCTGTTCACATGCTTCCTCGTGTGTGTTTTAGGCCAGTGCTGCTGGGGAACAGAGGGGTGGAGTAGGGGGGGGTGGGGTTGTGGGTGGGGTTAGGGGGTGGGGTTGGGGTTCCGCCCTGGTGGTGAATATTCATGTTCTGTATAATTGACCAACCACTGCTTCTGGATGTCGCAGTCAGGAAAAAGAAGATCAAACATCATGGCTATATTATTGATAAGAGCGCACACCCACTCTCTCTCTCTCTCTCTCTCTCTCTCTCTCTCTCTCTCTCTCTCTTGTGTTTCACTTCACTTCATCTCCTCTCTCGCCCTCTCTCTCTCTCTGTGTCTTCCTCTGTCTCTTTCTCGTTATCCCCTCTCTCCGTCTGGTTAGCCCGAACTAGCGTGATTTCACATGTATGTTGAAAAGGCCCTCTTCATTCCTGAGGAAATGACCCGAGTGATTCAATTTCATAAAAAAAGCGAGATTCAAAGATCCAATTGAGTTTTTAGTTTCGCTGCGTTGAGTTAAACGCCGCCTTGATTGGATTTAAAGTCCTTGTTTTAATGGAATTATCGGTGCGACCCAGTGGCTTCGGACAAAAATAACCGCAATCATGTAGAAATGTGGACATTGCTGAAAATGAATCAAAACAAGTAGGAAGGGAGCGGGGGGGGGGGAATGAAAGAAAAGCTAAAAACCAACAGAAGGCAGCAACTAGAACGGAAACACCACTTCCTCTTGTGTTGTTGTTGTTGTTGTTGTTGTTGTTGTCAGCTGGGACTCTAGAGAACGGGGCAGCGGTCCAGTGACTTTGGACGAAGCAAGAACACAAAAAGTGTGAATGTTGCAAATCAAAAGTTGGGAAGAAAAGCCGAACAAACAGGAAAAGAAAGCCACTGAAATGCGAACAACACCTTGTTATTGCTTATTTTGTTGAATCATTTCTTTTAGAATTTCTACTCTGTTTCATGTACAATGTTAGGCCACCAATTCCACAAAAGCACTTTCCTTGTTTGCAAAAACTAAGGCAATAAAGCTGTTTCTGATTGTGATTCTGATTGATTGATTGATTGATTGATTGAGTGATTGATTTATCAACAGGTTTCCACCTGAGTGGCACGGTGACGGACCCGGCCACGCCCACCACGCCGGAGCTGGTGTGCAGCGTGAGCGTCAGCTTCGACCGCTGCAAGATCACGGCGGTGACGTGCTCGTGCGGCAACAAGGACATCTTCTACTGCGCCCACGTGGTGGCGCTGTCGCTGTACCGCGTGCGCAAGCCCGAGCAGGTGAAGCTGCACCTGCCCATCTCCGAGACGCTGTTCCAGATGAGCCGGGACCAGCTGCAGAAGTTCGTCCAGTACCTGATCTCCGTGCACCACACCGAGGTGCTGCCCACCGCGCAGAAGCTCGCCGACGAGATCCTGTCGCAGAACTCCGAAATCAACCAGGTTCATGGTGAGTGGGGCAGCGTGTGGGTGTGTGTGTGCGTGTGTGTGTGTGTGTGTGTGTGTGTGTGTGCGTGTGTCGTGTGTGCGTGTGTGTGTGTGTGTGTTTTCCTTCCTCTAATGTAGATACAATGGATGGTGGTAACAGATTACATATTACTGCATCAACAATTGCGACTGCAACAACAACATAAATGATTGTGTGTTTGTTTGTTTGTTTCTTCTGAGTTGTTGTGAGTTGCTGTTGCATGTGTGCGCCTTTGATTCTAGGTTTAAATATACAACTGTATGCGTGTGTGTGCATATATGTTTGTGTGCATGTGTTTATTTGTGTGTTTAAGGAAACATTGTACAGTGTGTGTGTGGTGTGTGTGTGTGTGTGTTGTGTGTTGTTGTGTGTGTGTGTGTGTGTGTATATTGTTTATTGTGTGTGTGTGTGGTGTGTGTGTGTGTGTGTGTGTGTGTGTGTGTGTGGTGTGTGTGTGTGTGTGTGTGTGTGTGTGTGTGTGTGTGTGTGTGTGTGCCTGGTGCCTGTATGTGCATTGATGATGTGATAAAAGTAAGCTCAGCAGAATCGATGCAGCTCATTATTGGGCTTGGGGGGGCCGTGGTGAAGTATAGGCTGTGGGCCCTCACACACACACACACGCACAGACACACACACACACACACACACACACACCGGCATCATGGAGCTGTTATTTACCTCTCGCAGAGCAACGCACAGGGACCCATAACGGGGTGAAGAAGTAGAGGACGCTTCAGCTCACACCGTATCGATACCACACTTAAAACTCAACTTTCCTAGGACGAGAGAGAGAGAGAAGAGAGAGAAGGAGAGAGAGAGAGAGGAGCAGAGAGAGAGAGAGAGAGAGAGACGAGAGAGAGAGAGAGAGAGCAGAGGAGAGAGAGAGAAGAGAAGAGCGAGAGAGAAGAGAGAGAGAGACCCTATCACACACTGGAGAAGAGCGAGGGACAAGGTGTTGAATAGGTGTTATTTACCGAGCGGCCATCTTGGACTCTTAAACGGTAGCCAGATGCGGAGTCTGACACCCCCCCGGCTAAATGGAGAGAAGAGGCGGGCAATCAGAGGGGTCAAGGGGAGCGCGTGGTGTGCGCACCGTTACGTGTCGGTGTGTTTCACGGCGCTGTCTCGCACCTTGAAGAGCCTCGGTCTGACCGTGAGCCACAACGGCAGCATCTCCAACGCTCACCGAGCTCAATGTGATACTTCAAACACAGATATTTTTAGCTTCATAACACTAACACTTGACATACCCGACCACAACTATATCTAAATATATCTCCTTATGTTTATACTCCATCTGACCATCTGGAACATATATATCCAAATATAACCGCTGGCAATCCATCCACATTTGGGGATTAGGATACATAATGGCAGATGGGAGGGACGGATATTAGACAATAGATAAAAATGGACAGAGGAACATTTGCGTAAGGGGCGGTGAGAAGATCGGAGGCTCCAGTACGAGGTGGACTCTTTCGATGACGGATCCCATATTCATTCGGGGTGTACATCGCCAGTTTCGTCACGATGCGCTATATATCGATTCTTTGGACGACGATTCGATATTGTCCAATATGTCCTGCCATGTTACGATTCCGATTCAATTCGATTCAGGGGCCTGCGATGGATATGAGACGATGTCATATGCCCCGTTGACACAATCAGTTCCATTTATAAGAACTCTAAAATATGATTTGACAATTTTATTATGGAAGTAATGTGTTTCCAGACATTTATATGAAACTTATTTTTTAATACAAAAGCCCTGTTTTGTGTATCGGTGAACTTCAGAGCCCTTGATGACCTTTCAATTATGAAGATGAACAATTATGAAACCATGCTTCATCATCGGCTTAAAGAACAAGTGCAAGTCCTTCCTGCATCATATCCACTAAACTTTGGATACATGTACATTTTGTAATCCACATCACAATAAGAACATTCAGTCGTCAGAACTAAATAAATGTAATGCTGTCTCGATGGGATTTACACTTCGACTCCAGAGTATGCGTAGCTCACGAAAACCGTCGTTCTCGACAACACTGTAAGGCCTCGTGCCTCAGCAAATGAAATATGAAATGGCAGCTGTGATACTCATCACGTTTTTACAGTTGTGGTTCAGTTTTTGCGGAAAAAAAGCTGAGCAGGCGGCATCTGACACGGTACCTGCAATGTTAGTATGAGGGGTCAGTGCGTGTTTCTTTTTTAGGTGCCCGGCCAGGTAAAAGGCGCATGTAAGATTTTTCATCCATTATATCAGATCGTTGCACATTATATCGATCTATCGATTCAGATTGATGGATCGTGACACCCCTAATATTCAGCATGTCTTACGCGCAATCAGCAATTACCAGTCCTACACTTGGACAATATTGCATTACATTAACGCACATCTTTCTTTAAACTGCACTTTTTTAACTCTTTTAATTTGGGCATTTTTTTTAGATTTATTTCTATGGTATTACTCTCTGTTTAATGTTCAATGTTAGGCACCAATTGCATAAAAGCACATTCCTTGTTTGCAAAAACTCAGGCAATAAAGCTGATTCTGAGAGGAACCATGATGGAGGGGATGGGAGAGAGGGGTGTGAGAAAGTGTGTGTGTGTGTGTGTGTGTGTGCGTGTGCGTGCGTGTGTGCGTGTGTGCGTGCGTGTGTGTTTTGAAGCAGGAACAATGGAAGGGAGATGATGTGTGTGAACAGAGATCATGTAGAGACCTGGTCCAGAAACTTGAAACAAAACTGACACATGGTGGCTGACATGTTACAGGATTTACTGCAGTGTGTGCCTTTGTGCTTGTGTGTGTGTGTTTGTGTTTGTGTTTATGGGGTGTGTGTGTGTGTGTGCGTGTGCGTGCATGTGTTTGTGTATGTGTGTGTGTGTGTGTGTGTGTGCGTTGAGAGGAGGGTCATTAAGTAAAAGCCTTTTTTAGCACATCTGTAATAAAAGAATACGGTTTTCAGACGTTTAACCAATAACACAATTTTTTGTGTGTGTGTGCGTGCGTGCGTGTGTGTGTGCCTGTATGTATATGCATGTGTGTGTGTGTGTGTGTGTGTGATACTCGCTTTGTCTTGGTGTGCATCCATCACTCTCTCTCTCTTTGTGTGGCTGGATTCTAACATTTTTTGTATTTGTATTTATTTTATTCTAGGGGCCCCGGACCCCACGGCAGGGGCCAGCGTGGACGACGAGAACTGCTGGCACCTGGATGAGGAGCAGGTCCAGGAGCAGGTGAAGCTCTTCCTGTCCCAGGGAGGCTACCACGGCTCCGGGAAGCAGCTCAACCTGCTCTTCAGCAAGGTTAGCCGCGGCTAAAACACACACACACACACACACACACACAATACAATGCTAGCGTACACAGCTAGCATACACACCATGCCATATGCTCCACCCACAGATGTCTGCTGCATATACGTATATATATACACCGGACACAGACCTATACATAGCCTACTATACTGTATATTTCTATATGCGATAATGCAATGCAATATACGTAGTTACATACAAAACATAGCACACATGCACACTCTCTCTCACACACACACACACACACACACATGCACACACACTCACACTCACACACTCATTGCATGCAATACATGTCACTTAAATCACGTCTTCCAAACTGTCACAGACACACACACACACACACACACACACACACACACACACACACACACACACACACACACACACACACACACACACACACACACACACACACACACCGAACCATCTGTCTGCATTTTTCTATCATTTCCTATTTCCTCTCCCCTTCCTGTCTCACCTGTCACATGTTGTAGACAGTCATGTAAGTCTAATCTTGTCAGGCCTCCTCTCCCAGTTCCCTCAAGTTCTCTCTCTCTCTCTCTCTCTCCCTCTCTCTTCCCCCCATCTCTCCCTCTCCCTCTCCCCCCCATCTCTCTCTCTCTCTTTATCTCTGTTTATCTCTCTCTCTCCCTGTCTCTCTCTCTCTCTCTCTCTCTCTGCCCAATGCACTCATGTTCACCCTTCATTTGAACAGAAGCCTCTCCGCTCAAAGCCTGCACCGTCCAAACCACTTCCATACATTTAAGCTGCCATCTGCATGGCTAAAGCTAATGGAAGCAGGCAGTGGAGGGAGAGCGAGGGAGAGAGGGGTGAGGGAGGGCGAGTGTGTGTGTGTGTGTGTGTGTGTGTGTATGAGAGGGGGAGAGAGAGAGAAAGAGAGAGAGAGAGAGAGAGAGGAGGGGGAAAGCGGTGCCGTTACCGTGATTAGGTAATCAGACACGATTCTTTCAGTTTGCTGGTATTATAATGGAGGAATTAGGCCCGGCATTAATGTATTGTGTGCAGTGTGTGAGGAGTGTTCGTCGAAAGCCATTATCATCTACCTCGCATTATCTGCAACCTCTTAGGCTGCCTCGTCCGCTCTCTCGGCTACGTTTGTGTTTGTGTCTCTTCGCAAAGCAGACACATCATGTCATGTATTGAGCTATGGCGGTGGTCTGAAGGCCTCTGTGGTGTGTGTGTGTGTGTGTGTGTGTGTGTGTGTGTGTGTGTGTGTGTGTGTGTGTGTGTGTGTGTGTGTGTGTGTGTGTGTGTGTGTGTGTGTGTGTGTGTGTGTGTGTGTGTGTGTGTGTGTAACGTGTCTGTGACCTCACCCCACTGCCCCTCACATGCACACACAGTTAGTACATGCACTCACGTAGTTTCACTACATAACTTATTCCAGAACTTATATAGTATGTACTCTCTTTATTCTATACTTTTTCATTCTACATTTCTTTTGATATTTTTGTACATTTTTATACTGCCTCTAATATTGTTTTATATATTTCTTATTCCTGCTGGTCTTTTACCTGAAATATTGTAGATGTTATGATTCTGATCCCTCCAATTCATGTTAACTATCGTATTCTTTTGCACATTCTGCTGAGCATCGCCACTTTTTCTGGACAAATAAAGTTATTGAATCTTGAACCTTGTGTGCACCCATAGGTACGGGAGATGCTGAAGATGCGCGACTCCAACGGAGCGCGGATGTTGACGCTGATCACAGAGCAGTTCATGGCGGACCCCCGCCTGGCGCTGTGGAGGCAGCAGGGCACCACCATGACCGACAAGTACAGGCAGCTGTGGGACGAGCTGGGTGAGAGAGGGGACACACACACACACACACACACACACACACACACACGTACATGCAGACGCACATGCAGACACACATGCAGACACACACATATACGCACACCCACACAAGCGTGCATGCAGACACATACACACAGCACACACACACACACACACACACCACACACACACACACAACACAACACACACAAAGAACATGTCAAGAGAAAAAAATGCACCACCACACAGACATAACAAACACACCACACACACACATAACACACACACAGATAGTACACACAGCATGCACACAGCACACACACGCACACATACACACACATCAACATACATACATGCACACATAGACACACACGCAAACCACACACTCTTTAAGTTTACACCCTTTTTTGTCCACACACAAACACACACACACAGAGGCACACACACACACACACACGCACACGCACGACGCAACACACACACACCACAGCACACATACACACACCACAGAGACAGAGGCACACACTATCAGACAGAAACACACATGCACACCACACACATTGCACAAACACCACAACCTCACATATTGGACACGCACAAAAACACCACATCTACTTAGCTCTACACACACACGCTGGGTGTGTGTGTGTGTGTGTGTAGACGGCCGTGCCTGTACAACACAACCGTAGCCACAACAAGCAGTTATGCAGCGGTACGCTCCATAACCGCAAATGTAAAACACAACAACTGAGCTTTTGCTGTCACAACATGACACACACACACACACACGCACTCGCTGGCTGGTGCAACATGGCAGCAGCGGTGGTGACAGTGAGGGGAGTCCACGGCGACAAGCCTGTCACGCATCACAGCTGTGTGTGTGTGTGTTTGTGTGTGCGTGTGTGTGTGTGTGTGTGTTTATCTCAAGCGCCACCGCCACTTCCTCCGATCGACGTCGCCGATGTTTGTTGTTTTGTGTTGTGTGTGTGTGTGTGTGTGTGTGTGTGTGTGTGTGTGTGTGTGTGTGTGTGTGTGTGTGTGTGTGTGTGTGTGTGTGGTGTGTGTGTGTGTGTGTGTGTGTGTGTGTGTGTGTGGTGTGTGTGTGGGCTTGTTGCTTCATCTCCCTTGTACTTTGGTTACTTCTGGGTATGTACATTCTTATGAGGGAGAGGGAGGGAGGGAAGGAGGAGGGCGGGAGGGAAGGAGGGGGAGAGAGAGAGAGGGAGGGAGGGAAGGAGGGAGTGAGTGAGCGAGCGAACAGTGTGAGTGAACAGTGATCTCATCTGTCCTACGTACTCGTTGGGGAGAGTGTGTGTGTGTGTGTGTGTGTGTGTGGTCGTGTGTGTTGTGTGTGTGTGTGTTGTGTGTGTGTGTGTGTGTGTGTGTGTGTGTGTGTGTACGCTGTGTGTCTGTGTGTGTCTCACACTAAGCCTGCAGCTCTCTTCAGCTGATCTGCCCTCGACCTGTGGGTGGAAGGCGGGATTGGTAAAGAGAGGATAAAGGAAGGAGAGGAGAGGAGCAAAGGAGAGAGAGAGAGACAGAGAGAGAGAAGGAGAGAGAGTGAGAGCGAGAGGGAAGGAGAGAAAGAGAGAGAGGAGAGAGAGAGGAGGAAAGAGAGGAGAGAGAGAGAGAGAGAGAGAGAGAGAGGCAGTTATCATTTTGTAGGTGAGATTCAGGATTCACCGTGTGCAGCATCGGACAGGAGATGTCTTGGAAAGATCATCCTCCAAAAGTCGACATTTAAGCAGTCCTCAAAATTATTCTCACACCAACCAGCCCACGAGAAAGGGAGAGAATAGAGAGAGAATAGAGAGCGAGCGATCAGAAGGCCAATGGGCAGTGAAACAATACTCAAATAAATAGGCATTAGAGCGTACATCTAATCCAACGATTGATTCCTAATATAGAGTGAAAACCTCGAAGCTGCACTTCAGGATCCAATTCAACTAAATCAAAGCTTGTATGTTCAGACCAAATAGCAAAACTGAATCTTTAGTTAACAGCTGTCTCTATATTATATATAACTATATATATAATATAATATAGTAGATCTATCTCCTGAAAGGCATTTCTTTCTCATTTCTACACTATTGCACTATGTGCATTGTCGCCCGTGGCGTGTGTGTGTGTGTGCGTGCATGTGAGTGCGGCGGTGATGTACTGCACCAGGCTGGTTCTTGTACCCGAGAGTCAGGCATGTGTTGGAGCCTCCTCTCCTCCGCGCCCCGACCCGTCAGGGTGCTGAACAGTGGTGCCGATGGGGTCAGGGGTGTCCCACCCAGCCCTCCAGGTTAGTGGTGGAGGTGTGGCCTTTTGTGGCGGAGCACCTCTGGGGGGGGGGCCACGGAGAGCAGACAGACAGTTTTTTTTTAGAACAACCCGCCCTCCACCCTCGACCCCCAGCGTGCTACTATTGCTACAGCAGGACTTCTGGGGAAGGGGGAGTTGGGGCTGGAAACGGAAACCAAAAACTGCAAGGAGGCGGGAGTTCGCCTTCCTTCCTGTTGAGCTGCGGAGAGGTTTCTACTGAAGGGAAACTAATTTTGTGTAGTGATGAAGCGTTCGGAAGATGCGGTTGAAAACGAAATATGAAGGAAGCGAAAAAAAACAAAGTCGTAGATATGAGCGCTCTAAGTGGCGGGCAACATGGAAGGAAAGGTAACATTGTTCTGCTGCTCACAGCGTGGCTACCCCACAATTGAAACGACAGCAGGAGGCGGGTGGAAAATCATCTTCTTCGGGT
>PIJE02002060.1:62500-65000 GCA_002895965.2 Coryphaenoides rupestris | reverse complement strand
CATCATCATCATCATGCACTATTGTTAGGAAAGAGCAATAACCCCCCCCCCTCTTTTCCCTACTTATATTATTTTTATATTCTCTCTAAATTCATTAAGGGAGTAATTTCCCCTTATAGGGGAGGGCTAGGGCTAGGGGGGGTGTCATAATCACATGGTCCATCATCATATGGCCTGCAAAGCCCTTTGAGACTGTAACTGTGATTGTGAAGGGTTATACAAATATAATGTACTTGACTTGACTCATAATTTTGTATGTGTATATATGGCAGACATATAGAAAGACACGTAAAAAAAAACCAGTTAAAGACACACATATCCACCTGAACAAACACCTCCGTCAAATGTGTTGATGAAACTGTTCACTCATCGCAGAGACAGTATCAGTATGTTGCCTATTCTGACCCCAGGAGACCCCCCCCTAGAAGAAGACCCCCAGGAGACCCCCAAACTGTGCCCAACACACCCCCCCATCCAGTAGACTACAGAGACCACGGAATACAACCACACGTGGTTTACATGTCGCATGCCTCTCTCCCCACACATACGCAAACACAGGTGATCAGTACAGTTCAATTACACACACAAGTAACCAGGAAACACAACAGTGGAGTCAGCGTTGTTTCAGACATTAGATATTGATCAGGCTGATCAATGACTGTATTCCTTCCTTCCTCGTGTGGGCTCCATCATCCACGCTCCTGCTGGGTCGCCGCCACCGCAGTTCATATGGTGATGCGAACGCTTTACGAAAGAGTCTTCCCCCCCCCGATCTGACGGCACGTCGCTGCCTTTTTCGACACGGCTGTAAATTAGCCGGGACATTCCGCGCGCCAGGCAGCCGACCCGCCGCGCAGGCCCACCTCTCGGTAGACATGTGTTTAGCGTTTATGTGTCACGCATAAATCAGAACGCAAACCGCCCTGTTTTCTAAACTCTCGTCATGGGCCGGGGGGGGGCGGGGAGGCCATTTTTGATGGCAGCGTTTGTGGGAAATCTTGAAATACGTTCCAAGATGTGTCAAAATGATAGGATAATATCACATCTATCTAATGGGGTTTTTGTCTTATCAGATGTATTCACGTTTTTTTTTACATTCTACATACATGTACGTACATACATATTATATTGCAATATTATCTTTCAACATCATGTGCAACATTCTTAATATCTTCATATCATGTGCAATACTACTTCTCAATACCATTGGCAACAAATCTTTATATTAAATATAATATCTTACCTATATTGTTATTCTATTAAGCTTATATACTGTACATTTATTATTCTATTGTTCTCATTCTATTTCCAGCTTTATTTATTTATTTTACTAAATATATCTTACCTACCTTATTCTATTAGGCTTATTCACTGTACATTTATTATTCTCTTGTTTTTAGTCTCATGTTGTTGGTATTTTTGAGCAACCTCTGGCGCAATAATTTCCTTTGGGATGAATAAGGTTCTATCTAATCTTATCTTATCTTACCTTGCGGTTACAACATACTTGCGCCAACCGCAATGCCCTGGCCAAAGGGTCACACGTCAGTCAAGGGTTTCCAACCGTCATGTTTGTGTGTGTGTGTGGTGTGTGTGTGTGGTGTGTGTGCACACAACACACACACACACACACAACACAGGGACAGACACACACACACACACGCACACACGCGCGCACACACACATGTAGCGCAAGGCTGTCAGGAAACCCACCAGAGCAGCCCTAGTATGGGAATTGTTGACGCTAAATTACTAGCTTCAGATTCAGAGCGAGGTTCATGTGATTGCCCGTTGCCACCCAGATACCACAACAACAACAACAACAACAATAACAACAACAACAACATCCTCCCCCTCCTTCCCTCCCTCTCTTCCCCCATGACCCAACCCCCCCCCCCCCCTCCCCCCCCCCCACCCCCAGCCCCCTGGGAGGAGGTGCCTGCGGGGAAAGCAGGAGGTGTGAAACGTGCGAACTTGCGAACACCGACACTCTGTGTGAAAATGGAGATGTTTGGATGCCATAGCAACCGCGCACATCTGAGGAGCTGCTAAAAAGCCCTCTGCTGCCACCACCACCACACACACACACACACACACACGCACACACACACACACACTGGGCCTTCTGGAAGATTCCTGGGGTGTAGGAAAGCGATGAGAAAAGAGCCTCTGGTGAAAGGCTGAGGCCTCATCAACATTCCTGTCGTTGCTGAGCCTACACCAGAGCTCTCCGTCGAGACAGAACTTTGTGAGCCTTTTTTTTTGGTGGCTGAGAAATAACCGTCTTGGGGGAGAAAAACACAGCGTGCTAAAGTTCCACGGGCCTTAGTCACTTATCGGCCATCTTGGTTTCGTAACACTAGCTGGGTAGGGGTGTGGGCCGGTTGGGGGGGCCTGAATGAACGCTGAATTCTGAGTTCTAACTCTAATCCCGCTAGTTAGGTTTCGGCATTCGGTTCTGCAACATCCAGCTAGCGTTTGGAAACCAAGATGGCCACAT
>PIJE02002060.1:55000-60000 GCA_002895965.2 Coryphaenoides rupestris | reverse complement strand
TCACTCTGGGGACTGTTACTGGCATACACACGGCTCATAGGAAGCAAAATAACGGAAATTGTTCTGCGGTAGACCGGGATACCAATCATTTATTTCCCTCTCTCAGCGAACTCGGTTCCTTAAATCTTCGTTTTCTCCCATTAGAATGTGCCACGGTTTCGTTTATTTATTATATTTATTCGATGCATCATAATAATCTCTCTCTCTCTCTCGCTCTCTCTCTCTCTCGCTCTGTCACTCTGTCTGTCTCTCGGGCCAGGTTACCTGTGTTGGAGTCCACAGCCTCGTCCGGTGACCTCTCGCGACCCCACCACATGGTCTCGGTGGTGCCAAACCGCTACCCCCGCTGGTTCACCCTCAGCCACATAGAGTCCCAGCAGTGTGAGCTAGCCTCCACCATGCTCACCGCCGCCAAAGGTACACGCGCGCGCACGCGCACACACACACACACACACACACACACACACACACACACACACACACACACACACACACACACACACACAGAAGGATAGTAGAGTCATGATAGTGGTTAGGCTGTTTGATGTCCAGTGTATAAGATATTATAAGAAGAGGTTCTGGGAGGTTATTAGTTCAAACCCCAATCCACTAGAGTCTACCTGTAGGAATCCTACCTATAAAAGACGCCTACCTGCTCCTTTGGAATGCGCTTCTAAATTCGAATTGGGATGAAAGCATCTGATAAATGGCCAAATAGTGAAGCGCAGCTATGAATGCTCATGTATGATGTTGGTTGACGTCTTCCTCCTCCTCCTCCTCCTCCTCTTCCATCTCCTCTTCCTCCTCCATCTCCTTCTCCTCCTCCCACTCAGGTGACAGTCGCAGGCTGGAGACGGTACTGGAGTCCATTCAGAAGAACATCCACTCCTCGTCGCACATCTTCAAACTGGCCCAGGACGCCTTCAAGATCGCCACACTGATGGACAGCCTTCCCGACATCACATTGCTTAAAGTCTCCCTGGAGCTGGGCCTGCAGGTACCTACCCCCACCACCACCTCCACCACCTCCACCAGCAGCCTTCAACTGAAGCTCTGCAGAACAGAGAGCTATGCTATGCTCTGGGGATTAGTACAACGCATTGGTTCAGCAATGCATTTCCCACCGTAGCCAAAACTGTGCAAAGGAGGAGGTAGCCGGTTGCTAGGCAACCACGATAAGCCGGGTAGCCATTTTTACATAACCATGTTTTTATTTTTTTCGTTTTTTTCGACTCGACAGAGTAATCAATATATAGTTAGCACCTTGGTGAATGTACAATTTCCATCGGTCGTAACAAAACGGACCACCAGGGTTTCGTTACGGTACCACATGGACAACCGGCGTGCGGCGCGGATGTGCAGAACTTGACCCGCGCTGCACCGTACAGGGGTCGCGGCGGGCTTTAGAGATGGCCGCCACCCCACGACCGATTTATTGTTGGGTCGTCATGCAGCTGAGCACTATTCCACTCCTGAGATTGTGTATCGGTTTTACAATTAAGCCGCAAAGTCAATAAAGCCGCAATTGGAATCTTTAGAGAAATGATCCGTAACTGTTTGGTAAACACATTAGCATTCTCTCCGTCCTTAACACAAGAACAATATGCATTTACATAATGGCAAACTGCAGAGGGCGTGATTGGATATTCTCACCCAATTACTATCTGGATGGAATCATCTTGTCTGTGTGCAATTATAGCTTTTAAAAGATGGCATGACATTACTTAAACCACAGTAAGATGGTGAAATAACAAAGGATTTTAATTGGGGGCTCGGTGGGGATGACACAAATGTGCAAATGTGTAATGTCATGGTGGCCATGATGATGAATTGTTGATTATCTAGATCCTCTTTGGTGTACCAAATGCTGTTTGAATCTAACTCTCTCTCTCTCTCTCTCTCTCTCTCTCCCCCCTCTCTCCCTCTTTACTTTTCCTATCCGTGGTCTCTCTCTCTCTCTCTCTCTCTCTCTCTCTCTCTCTCTCTCTCTCTCTCTCTCTCTCTTCTCCTTTGCCTCTCTCATTCTCTACATTCTCTACTTTCATTCTCTACTACTTTATCTGTGGTGTCTCTTCTCTCTCTCTCTCTCTCTCTCTCTCTCTCTCTCCCTCTCTTCACCAGGTAATGAGAATAACTCTGTCCACGTTGAACTGGAGAAGGAGAGAGATGGTGCGCTGGTTAGTCACATGTGCCACTGAAGTGGGTAGGTGACCTCTGCTTCCTGCTCACACACAGCCTGTTCTACTGCTAGCCTTGGAGCATTTTATTTTTTTAAGTTCACAGTCTGGGGTCGGTGGTGTGGCCTTAATGTGTCTGTGAAAAGCTGCTATGTTGTGATTGGCTGACCGATGCAGTGCTGCTCAGGTTGTCTTTCTAGCTATCCATGTCGGCGTTACACCTCGTAGCGACCCGGGTTCGATTCCTGCCCCTTGGTCCACCTATGCTACATGTCATTCCCTCTCTTCTACAGTCTCTCTTTCACTGTCCTGTCCATAAAGGCCCTAAAAAAGATACCAAAAAAATACATAAATAAATAATACATTAATAAATAACATGAACAAAAACACCACCTAACATACACCTTTAATTTGAGATACTGCTTAAGTCCTACACCTCCACTGACTCCATTTTTCCATGTTTCTGTTGGTGTGTGTGTGTGTGTGTGTGGTGCGCGTGCCTGTGTGTGTGCCGCCGTGCCTGTGTTTTGGGGTGTGTGTGCCAGGTGTGTACGCGCTGGACAGCATCATGCAGAGCTGGTTCACCCTCTTCACGCCCACGGAGGCCACCAGCATCGTCGCCACCACCGTCATGTCCAACAGCACCATCGTCCGCCTGCACCTGGACTGCCACCAGCAGGAGAACCTGGCCTCGTCGGCCCGCACGCTGGCGCTGCAGTGCGCCATGAAGGACCCGCAGAACTGCGCGCTCTCCGCCCTCACGCTCTGCGAGAAGGACCACATCGCCTTCGAGACGGCGTACCAGATCGTGCTGGACGCCGCGTCCACGGGCATGAGCTACACGCAGCTGTTCACCATCGCGCGCTACATGGAGCACCGCGGCTACCCGATGCGCGCCTACAAGCTCGCCACGCTGGCCATGGCGCACCTCAACCTCAGCTACAACCAGGACACGCACCCGGCCATCAACGACGTGCTGTGGGCGTGCGCGCTCAGCCACTCGCTGGGCAAGAACGAGCTGGCCGCCGTCATCCCGCTGGTGGTGAAGAGCGTCAAGTGCGCCACGGTGCTGTCGGACATCTTGCGGCGGTGCACGCTCACCACGCCGGGCCTGGTGTCGGTGCTGCACAGCCGGCGGACGTCGGGGAAGCTGATGTCGCTGGACAAGGCGCCGCTGCGGCAGCTGCTGGACGCCACCATCGGCGCGTACATCAACACGACGCACTCGCGGCTCACGCACATCAGCCCGCGGCACTACAGCGAGTTCATCGAGTTCCTGGGGAAGGCGCGGGAGACCTTCATGATGGCGCACGACGGCCACATCCAGTTCACGCAGTTCATAGACAACCTGAAACAGATCTACAAGGGCAAGAAGAAACTCATGATGCTGGTGAGGGAGCGGTTCGGCTGAAGGGGCGGAGGGGGGAGGAGGGGGGAGGGGGATGGGGGGGGGAGTGGCTGCCCCCCCCTCTCCCTCCTCCCTCCTCCCGCCCTCTCCTTTTGCCCCTCCCCCCCCTCCCCCTCCGCCGCGCCAGGACTTTTCTATTAACTTGAGTCTCCGTCTTTTGAACTTCTTTTGAACTTCTAAAATAGACGAGACGAATAAAAGAGGGATGAGACTTGTAGGACGGAGCGACGAAAAAAGGACAAAGGAAAAGATGAAAAAAATCAACAGAGCCACACGCGGTATTATTGTTCTTGCTGTTGTTATTGTTCAAAAAATTATTCCTATTATTATTATTATTATTATAATTATTATTATTATTATTATTACTACTACGTGTACAGAAGTGTTTTTATTTTTTCAGATTCAGAAGAGAGGAAATTTGTCCCGTTGTGAATGTTGTGTGTGTTTCTCTACATGTGTGTGTGAGAGGAAAACAAGAAAGTGAAATGGCTTTTTTTTTTTACATATTGTTTCTTTTTGAATCACGTCTTTTATGGCCCTCCCCCTCCCCCCTCCCTCCTCCCCGTTCCACGTTTATATTGAGTTGAATGTTATCACGTGGCTAACGCCGCGCTACGGTCGCGCTCATGTTAAAACAACCACCAACAAACAAACAAACAAACAAACAAACAGACAAACCCCAGCTCGGTATCAAAAAATAAACCTCAAACTACTATGGCTTTAAACCACACAAAGCACCTCTCACACTCTCTCTCTCGCAACTCTCTCTCTCTCCTCTCTCTCTCTCCCTCTCTCTCTCTCTCCCCACACACACACACACACACACACACACACACACACACACTGCCCAGGATCGCTGGGCATTGGTCAGCAGCACAGCTTGGCTCTTGGGCTCGGCACAATTTTTGGGTTAGCACTGACGCACCGGCGTTGCTCCTGACGTCAGCGTTCCTCCTGACCCGCACACACACACACACACACACACACACCACACACACACACACACCTCCTATTAGCTATTAGCTCGGTGTTAGCATCATAACACCTGTGTTTCTCAGCCTCCTCCTGTTGCCGCTGTGCGTCGGCCATTTTAGAACTCCCCCCGGTTGTCATCGGATACCAGCCGTTGGGGGCGGAGTTTGGTACGGTACGTGAGCTCTACGGCCTCGATGTGCCATTCCACGGCGGTCACGAGTATTAACTGGTTGATTATCGCTCTTGTGGGGGGGGGGGGGGTGTGTCGGACCCACGTGCAATGAAATCTGAACTAAATAACTGATACTGTGTTTTGATCATGAATCGATAATCGATAATAATCCACGCCTGGCCCCCGGGGGACAAGGCTACCTCACCCCTGTGGCGTCATACGTTTTAATACTACCGCCAAATCACCTCGCTCGTCAACGGCCGACCGA